>JAAXCT010000940.1:0-281284 GCA_012490785.1 Eragrostis nindensis
CCCTATGTGAACTGTGATTAACACTAATTTTCTACTGATTTTGCCGGGAGTCATCGGTGTCAGCTGACACCGATGAGCTCATGTAGCTCCGCCCCTACCGTTGCCATTCAACGTGAGTTGTTAATAAGATAAGATGTTAACTTATTAGGAAAACAAACAATATATATAACTTTTTGCGAGGGGCATTGCCCTTACTTTAAGCCATTGGCATCTTCGATTTGCTCCAAACAAGTTCGACGCTCTAGGATGACAGTCGTATTTGACAAAGCTTTGCAAAGAGAAGTGGTTTCGGATAAAACTCTTGCAATCAGGACGGGAATATACTTTCCCACCGATCGTCGTTCTAATTCATTTTCAGATAATCACACAGACATTCATTTTAGATTCTCCGAAAACAACTTTGATACAACTGTGTGAGAATCAACTTTTTTTTTTCGAGGAAGTGTGAGAATCGACTTGAGAGTCAAAACGCCATAACATCTCCCGATACACACAACTTGCTACACATGTTTCTTTTTTTAACAAAACATTCACGTAAACCATCTATTCGGCGGAATTCATATGCAAATCCTACCGAACCAAATATATGTCTGTCTTTTGGGATGTTAAAAGAGTGAAGTGCACCGACGGTCCTTAAACTATCTCAAATGTGTCATCCAGGTCCACGAACTATCAAACCGCACATTCAGGTCCGTAAACTATCAAAACCGTTCACTGACAGTCCATACCAGTTTTGAGCACGGTTTTCACTTCTGAAAAATGCAAAAAGCTCCCCGAGTTTACTATTCTTCTTGCACGCGAGCCCTCGGCCTTAGCAGCTCGCTCACAGCAGTACCGCATGCCGGAGCTGTCAAGGCTGTGGCAGGCTAGGTGATTCCCGAAGTGGCCCGGCGAGTGCCTGGTCAAGCTGGCGGTGTAGACACTGGAGATCACCTTCCGCTTCGTATCCATCGCCTTCTCCGACCCACGCTGCTACACAAGCAGCCGCAAGCTGTCTAGAGGCGCACCGACTTAAGGTGAGGGCTCGCGTTGCGGGAAGAAAGGTAAATTTGGGGGCCTTCTTGCAATTTTTCAAAGTCAAAACCGTGCCGAAAAAACCGGTATGGACTGTCGGTGAACGGTTTTTGATAGTTTGAGGACCTGGATGTGCAGTTTAAGAGTTTGTGGACCTGGATGACACACCTGAAATAGTTTAAGGACCGCCAGTGCATTTCACTCTTTTTAAAATTTGAGGAGAAGGATACGACAGTGCGGAGGAAATATAGGATGATGTCGTTGCTAGGGCATGTAGCTGATGATGTGGCGCCCAATGAAAGTTCAGTGTGCCAACGTGGATTACACAGCATCATGGGTTTGCCAAAATTTGTTCTCCCAAACGTTCTGTTCCATCCAAACCGTCATCGAACGGCGGAGGCCGATGCCAGCTCACGTTCGGGCCCACATAAAAAAAACGGCTCCGGTGCGCTGCTCGCGCGCGGCGATCTCCAAAATTCCCCGCCTCCGGGCCGCTCCACTCCACAACCACCGCCACTCCCGCCCCCCTCGTCCACGTCTCCGGGAGCATTTCGCCGCCGTGAAGCTCGCCGCGACGACGGCGGCGCCGCCTCCTCCCCGTCGAGCTCGCGCGCTTCCTCCGAGCGGGGATGCCTCCCTGTTCCCTGCGCTCTCCGGCGTGGGGCGCTTCGGCCTACGTCCGCGACACCGGGGACGCCCGCTTCCGCGCGCTCGCCTTCGCCTCCTGCAACGAGAGAAGGGCATGAAGCTCGGGGCGATGGCCATGGTCTCGCGTGCGAGCGGGGATTCGGCCGGCGTCCGCGGCCGCGGGCCGCGCCCTCGCCCTCTCCATCGCCCTCGCCGTCGCCGCGGAACGACCTCTCCGGCTTCACGCGCCCCCTCGGGGTCCCACCGTACGCGCTGGTCCCGCGCGCGTGGGGCGACTCCGCCGGTGTCCGCGGTGGCGCCCTCGCCACCTCGCCCAGGAGCTCGGCTTCACGCACCCGTTCGGGGCCTCTCCGTCCGCCCTGGTACCGCGCGCTTGGGGGGACTCCACCGGCAACCGCGGCGGTGCCCGAGCTCGCTCCCGCGCCATCGCCGCTCATGCGGTCTCCTACTTCGCGCACCCCCTTGGGGCCCCTCCCTCTTCCCTGGTCGCGCGCGGGTGGGGGAGTCGGCCGGCGGCAGCGGCCGCGGCCGCGCACGCACCAGAGCTCTCCCCGATGAGCTTCCCTCGTCCGGGGACTCGGCTCACTTCCTCCCTGCAGCCGCGTCCCTGGAGTACCCGCACCCGCACCCGCGCTCTTCTGGAGGATCCAACCGCACCAGCGCTCTGGCCGCGCTCTCCTACCCCACGGGCTTGCCCGCGCTGCCGCGCCCTTCGGCATTCCGGTAAAATCGATCACGCATTACTCTTACGCAACTTCGTCCTTCTTAACTTGAAATGAAGAATTTGATGCTTGGGAGCAACATGGCGTCTTGAGCTGTGCGTCAACTGAATGTTTGTGTGGTTTAGGCTAGTTACCTTGTGTATCTTTGACACGAATTTGATTGATCTACACTACTGGAATTCCCCAGTTTCCCTAGGGTTCTCTTTGTTTCCCTAGAGTTTTTTCAAGAATCCTAGCTAGGCAACTTTAGTGCTAGGTTCGGTCAAATGGAGTTGGTAAATTGAAATGTAATGCAACATTAACCGGGATGAACATAATGCTGCATTTTGCAAACGAAATTTATCACCTACTTTCAATGCACCATTGTGGTGTAGGCAATTAGGCATGCTGGAGTTGATCCTTGGAGAGTTTGTACTCCAGAATCAGATATGATGTGACTAGGTGATCCCCATTTTTTCTGCAACAACAGGGTGGTTCTGAGTGGCTTCGTGTAAATATTATGATGTCAAAAAGAGTGAATTTGTGCAAAATTTAACCAGTATGCATTTGCGTCCGCCTGATGGATACTGACTGTTTTGTTGCATTTAACTTTCATGAAAGTTAAAATACATGAAAGAAAACAGTCTTATGTTATATTGTTAACTGTTTAGATGTTGCAAGATTGTTGCTGATATCCTGTAGCGAGCGCATTACCACTGATTGCTTCTGGTTCTTAAAGTTCAGTTCATATCATAGTGATGTAGCATTCTGTACTCGAATGGATCAACAGCAACATGGCGTCTTGAGCTACGTGCGTGAATTGAATGTCGGTGTGGTTCAGTCTAGTTAACTTGTGCATCTTTGACGTGGATTTGAGTAACTTGGCTGCTAGGTTCTGTCAAATGGAGTTGGTAAATTGATATATAATGCAGCATTGACCGGTATGAACATAATGGTGCATTTTGCAAGTGAAATTTATCTCCTATCTTCGATGCACCATTGCAGTGTAGGCAATTAGGCACGCTAGACTTGATACTTGGAGAGTTTGTACTCCAGCATCCATATGATGCGACTAGGTGATCTGCTTTTTTTTCTGCAACAACAGGGTGGGTTTCTGAGGGTGTGTCGATGTAAATATTAATTGATGTCGAAAAGATTGAGTTTGTGCAAAAGTAACCAGTATGCATTTGCGTCCGCCTGATGGATACTGATTTTTTTCTTGTTGCATTTAACTTTCATTGAAAGTTAAAAATACATGAAAGAAAAACAGTCCTATGTTATATTGTTAACTGTTTGGATGTTGCAATATTGTTGCTTTATCCTGTAGCGCATTACCACTAATTGCTTGTGGTTCTTAAAGTCCAGTTCATATCATAGTGACGTAGCATTCTGTACTCGAATGGATCAACAGCAACATGGCGTCTTGAGCTCTGCCTGTGCGTGAATTGAATGTTGGTGTGGTTCAGTCTAGTTAACTTGTGTATCTTTAACGCGGATTTGAGTGAGCTAGGCAACTTTGCTGCTAGGTTCGGTCAAATGGAGTTAGTAAATTGATATATAATGCAAACATTGATCGGAATGAACATAATGGTGCATTTTGCAAGTGAAATTTATCTCCTATCTTCGATGCACCATTGCAGTGTAGGCAATTAGGCAAGAGTTTGTACTCCAAAATCCAGATATGATGTGACTAGGTGATCTGCTTTTTTTTCTGCAACAACATGGTGGTTTCTGAGTGGCTTCGGTGTAATGTGTAATATTAATTGATGTCGAAAAGATTGAGTTTGTGCAAAAGTGACCAGCATGCATTTGCAACCACCTGATGGATACTGTTTTTTTTTTCTTGTTGCATTAACTTTCATTGAAACTTAAAATACGTGAAAGAAAACAGTCTTATGTTATATTGTTAACTGTATAGATGTTGCAATATTGTTGCTTATATCCTGTAGTGCATTACCACTGATTGCTTGTGGTTCTTAAACTCCAGTTTATAGTGATGTAGCATTCTGTTTGCTTGGATCAAAAGCCTAAGAGGCATATTTTACTTGTCTACTCTTATATAACATTGTCTTTGATTGCATTTACTTTAAGTTAGATTAGCTAGTTTCATAGAATTCTTTATGTTGTTGCACCTCTATTCCTTTTTTAATGTGAATTTCTAGCAGAAACCAGCTTATGCCTGTAATCCGTTATGCTTCTATTATAATTCGTATAAAACAACTTGTTGAAAGAATTAACCAAATTGTAGTCCTTTGGATCCAGAACAAATTACCAAAATTGTTGAAAGTTGACTTTGCTCTGGTAGTTATTTCGTAGTAAATGTGCCATTATCCATTTGTGTAGATATTGATCTGCATGTCTTCTATTTAACAGGGCACGCCCACATCGCAAGCTAGCTAGGCCAGTCCAGGCCAAGTCCGGAGATGCAAGGGAAGGTGTCAGCAAGGCTGACGATGATAATCACCTCCTCTACACAATCATTTTCGGATGCCTTGTGGCAAAGTCGCATGCCATCGTGAAAGAGAAGATTGTGCCTATGCTTCTCACCAAGTTTCCATTGATCGCACGTGTTATGAGTGAGAGCGGCAAGCATTTGCCTACACTTATAACAGTGCTGGCCCTCATCAAGGCTATCTACGAGGCTCTGAAACTTGCAAAGGAAATCAATGAATTGGCCGAGTACTATCGTAAGAAGATAAAGACTACTCAGGTGAAGGCTGTGCTGAGTAAAAGAATAGGAGAAATGAAAGGTGAAAAGACAAGGACAAATGTTAGCTTACTATAGAAAGCAAATGTTAGGTCAGATAGAAGGAAAAGGTGTTGAATACTCCATTCCTAAGAAAGTATAGAAAAAGTACTATATTTGGTAGATAATCGTTTTGTTTCTATCTCTGGGCGTTCTTAAAATCTTTTCTGTTCTCTTTATATGCTATGTTTGAATTTGATTAAGTGATGCTTGCTGACCATTCCCATGGGTCCAGTTTTACTGAATTTCGGTGTTGGATGATCTATTGTGTATAATGTTTCAGAATGTACTCAGGTTCCAGTATTTTGACATTACAATCTGGACAGTTTTATAGGCTGCAGTTTCTGCTTGTGTTTGCAGAAAGAAAGATATACACTACATTATTTATTTACTCGTGGGGTCATCAGGTACATCAGAACTTGAGAAAAAACAGATTGCAGGTGCATTTTAACTGCTGGGCACATCAGGCATCAACATGGTGATAGTTGTACATTCAAGTCTAGATGCATGGTTGGCACCAAATAATTCTGCTAGTGATATACCGATACTTGTCGTTGGAGGTTTCAATTTAATATGGGTGGAAAACAATCACATGAATTGTGATGATCTACTTTTTTTCCAGACAGCATTCCATGGTCCAGCAGTGATCCTTGTACAAACATTAGCTCCCGTTTTTTCTATTTTTTTTCTAACTTATTTGTGCCAACATTGACTGGTTTGCAGTACCTCCCATGAATGACATCAGCTGCGTGCTACTGTTTGGCTATCAATAGGAATGATACTTGCCATTAATCAACTTCAGTTACTTCACTTCACACGTGTTACATTTGGATAAACCTTCTCTTACCAAAATAATTCCAGACACATTCAAAAATTATAAAGTTAATCACCTCTATGGATACATGTTGATTGCCTACTGAGTAATCAAGTTCTCATTTTGGCTACATCAAACTTGGGCTTCTCATTTTGTTCCATCAAACTTGAGCTTTAACGCCATTATCGGGCGACCTATGATTTCCAGCATTTTCTTAAACACTGCTTCCAGCACATGTCTTGGATACTTGACGCCACAACATTCGTAGAACACAGTGCATGAATACACCTCAAAAGCCTTTGCCCTGCAAGAGGGGAGTTTTAGAATAAGATGTGCATTTAATACATATACAAGGGGTATAATGATAGAGAAAGGTTGGTAGTTCGACGCTAACATAAGCACCAAACTCAGATTTGTATGTATTAAAAAACTAAAGAATCCATCTAATCTAAATAAAAAATTGATGGATTATGCATTGAAGCAGCTTACAGATCCTTAGGATTAAAACTCAAACAAAAGACGCTTGACAGAGCAGAAATCAACTTACAAGCATATAAATCCATTACATATATACACACTCAGATCAAGTAATACACCACACATATCATGGAATCTACCGAACAAAGCATACTATAAATGAATAAACTTCAACCTAAGCATGAACAAAAACATAAGAATAATTACGGAAAATACTAACCAGATATACTCCGTGAAGTGATAGTAAAAGTCCTACATACAGAAATAAAAAAAGGTTTGTTAGTGAACATGACTGACAATTGTCATCTTCAGGAAACTCTCATCTAGAGAATGGGAGGCTAAGTAAAAGGGAGTTAAGTCAATATGTAAATGCTTTCCAGCAAAATCGTACCTTAGTAGGATTATTACACTTGTGGAACAAAATAACAATAAGGGCTGCATTGAGAAAAAAAATCGTAAGTTCATATGGCTGCATAGCTCACGACACAGTACTGCAAAACTAAGATAATTTCTAGATGAGAAAGGCCTCCAAAAAGCCAAAATTGATGGGTGTATGTATACCCATAATGCTTTCTGATTTGGTGAAAACTAAACAACCAGTTAACTGTATTGAAGGGAGAATACCAGGGCATGAATTAATCAAAATAAAACTAATAGGGTGTATTATCATCTGATACAGAGCAAAGCAGTTAAGATTTTTCTGAGAATGTGAATTACACTACGATCTATAAAATCGACTGAACTACGGAAAAGTTATCTCATTATGTCGATCTCTACACTAGGTTAATAGCTATTAGGATAAGCTCTTTAATATGAGTTCGATTCTTTAAAGAAAAGTTAGCGGTTTTTTTTTTTTTTTGCAAAAAAGGGTTGTACGAGCAATTTGCCGAACTCACCGCACTGTATCCGGGCACAGATGGTGTTGTCTTTCCTCTTCTTTTCAGGTCAGCTGCAAGAACACTCACACTTGTAGAACATGTATGCAAGAACGATGTCCATGAAAAGGTTGGGCGCCACTCTGTAGAGCTGGCAAAGTCCGCCCACAACAAGCAAGGAGCCTGCACATCAACACACGATCATTCTCTTGAGCAACTCATGCGTCAGGGTATGTTGTACAATTGTGGGGCTTTGGTGCAAGCAAGATTTGTGGTCTCATAAGCCTGTTGAAATTGCTATGCCTTTATTTTTTATTTTATTTTTTGTTTAAAGAAGAAGAAAAGTCGTTTCTGAAACAGAGGAAGCAGAGGGAAGAGTGCTTCTGGCAGACTGCCGCACCTGTGACAATGCCGGCGTGGAAGCACCGGCATCGGAAGAGGTTCCCGCGGGTGGCCGCGATCTCCTGCGCGGCGAGCCAGATCGGCCGGAGGGGCTCCCGGAGCATGGCGTCCCGTATGGCCTCCACCTCCTCCTCGCCGCGCCCTGTCGGCTCGACGAGGTCCTCCGGCCGCAGCTGCGGCGACCACCACTTGCCCGTCGGCATCGAGCGACTCGAGCGGCATAATAGCCGCAGGCTCCTCCTGGTTTCTCCTTGATTACCGCTCTTACCCGGGGAGAAGCTGACGGCGGCGGCGGTCCGCGTTCTAGTGATGGATCGGAGAGCGGTCGCGGCGCTGGACGGGGCGAAGCTGATCGCCGCCGATTGTTGCAGTGCCATGGTTGTCAATAGTTAAAGGGTTTCGGCGATTTGTTGCGTATAGCGAGGTGTCGGAGGGGAATTTCGGAGTCGACTTGAGTTGATCGCCGCAGCTGAATATTTGGAGTCTACTTTGAGTTGCCGTGGGTGTTCCGCGATTTTATGGGCTATGTATTTGTTTCCAATAGGAGTTGCATACGTATATGGTACTCGTGTATACTACTAATCGGAGTTGCATACGTATGCGGTTGCCTAGGCCCTTTACGTCGTCCGGCGCTGGCGCGTTCCCGTTCGCCTTGGTCGCTCAGAAACCTGCAGTCCGTTCTCCGAACAGAATCACCTCGAGAGGCTCTGCTCCTGGCCGGGCCTCTTCGCAGACGCGCAACGCGCAAGATTGGCGCATCGATGCCAACCCGCGCCCGGCAGGCACCGCGGCGCGGCCATTTTCGGCGCCTCGATGCCTATGCGCCGCCTGCCACCTGGCCCTGGTCGGTCAGGGAACGAACACACCGACCGCTCCTGGCGCGCGGCTCGCCGTGGCAAGCGCGGGCGAAAGGGCGTCAGGGTGAGCGCGCGCGGAGCTTGCGTGGGTTACTTCTTCAGCTCCGTTCATCCGATGGCAGAGACGCAGACTGTAGCAGGACAGCCCGCTGAGACCATGAAATAACAACAAAGCAATGGTCATGGAACAACGCGGCGCCACGGACGCTCGTCGGCGGCCAGCAGCGCTCCGGTCTCCTCCTCGTCGCCGTCGTCGCGCTCTCGGTTCCGGGGACGTTCTGGCTTGCGCGTTGTCTTGTCAATGCCTTGTGCCGTGGTCCATGTAAGCGGCGGAGGTCGACCCACGTGCCGTGGCGCGCGCACCACCACACCCGAACGACGGCGGCGAGCGAGAACACGTCTGCACTGCACGCGCACCGGCAGAGGCACCAAGCAAGCAGGGGAGCCGGCTCTCTGTTTTCAGGGCCGGGGCTGGTCGCTATTTCAAATATCGACCTCCCCTTGGTTGCTGACAGCCGTCCGATCGGCTACGGGAGGCCCGGATCCGTCGAGGGTCAACTTGACCGGCCGTCGCCGTTAGTTTCCTCGTCTCGGACTGCCGGGAGCGCGGAGGTGACTGGTCGCATTCGCGAGAGCATGCAGGGCGGCGGCGGCAAGCGCGCTGGCTGCTCCAAGATGAGGGCGCCGGCAATCGCTCGCGAGCAGACAGCACGCGAATGGCATGCGCGAGGCGGCGTCAACCCAGAGAGATGCAGCGAGCGCCTCCGGCCGGGTGGATGGAGAGGAGAGCGGCTTTCGAATGACAGTCCCACATGGCGAGTTGATTACGTCTGGTAAAATCAAGTGCCTCGTCATCAAAAGCTCGTAGATTACATCTGGTAAACGGAAAAAAAATTCTGTACAGCCGGTTCGCAAACCGACGCTGTGCGGCCCCGATCCGGATAGGTGACGTGTGTACATCGCGGGAGATCGAACGGCACCACAGAATCGCTCGGCTCCCACACGCGCATGGCTCGGCCCTTGCAGCTCGCCTTAGACTTGGCTCCAGGCGAGCGAGCCAATATATCCGAGGGTCTTGGCTGCCGTGGCCGCGTTCACCTGCGCTGCCAAGAGCGACATGGAATCGCGACGGCCTAGATTCCGTTTAAGCTTCCTCGCCTGCGGTGACCCGCTCCGCGTTGCCCACAATCGATCCCCTGCGCGCGCCGCGGTGGTGGTGGACCGGTGGTCTGGTTCTTCCCTGCAACATTGGTCTCGCCGGTAGAGATGCTGCCGCATTCCTAGGCGAGCGACGGGCAGCGATAAAGGAGGGCAGTTTCCTCAATGCAATCAGCTACAGAGCATGCGTCACACCAGCAATCCTATACAAATCATATTTATTTGGCACATCAAAGACGCTTTGAGCTGTCGAGCATCTGGATGTTATTGCCGAGTTGGCCCCTGTACGTGCTGCAAGAATGCTTTCAAAATTGCATATCATTACAGCTGAGTTGGTGTTCTTGTGTCAAGAGATCGATTTACAAAAGCAGAATTGGGCAGTTCTATCATCCCAATCGGTATAAAGTTTGAAAGATGGAGAAGAAGCATTGCAGATTGCTGAAAGCGCTGGTGCGCTCGACCTGGCGGCACCAAAGAACTCGACGGACTCGGGTTTTGACTCGACAATTGCGGCGGCGGCAATCCAGAGAGGCGACGGCAGATCTAGACGAGAGAAACAACTGCAAAGGAGTCGACGTTTTGGAGCCGAGCCGATGCTACCTTCCACCTGAGAGGCTAAGAGCCGATGAATTCTGCATGGGGAAGCCGAACCCTGGTGCCGTTCGATCTCCCGCGATGTACACGCGTCACCTATCTGGATCGGGGCCGTACAGCGTCAGTTTGCGAACCGGCTGTATAGAATTTTTTTCCTGGTAAACTCATTGTTCCTCGTTTTATACTAACGAAACGTTACATTCCAGCCTTTTATCAGGACACCTATATGTGATATAGTCAGCACGCCCTTGAGCCAAGTCAGGATTTCTATCTAGGAACATTCCTTCCCATGCATTCTTGTCTTGGGCACTTGATGCCAACGCATTCACAGTACAATATGGTTGCCTACAGTCGGAAAGCAGTGGACAGGCGGCCGTAGAGAAGTTCTAGAGGGGGAAGCAAAATGGTGTGTGGAATACAAAAATAATCAACCTACCTGATGCTCCCGCGCATGAGATGACCACACTAAGTGCACAATAGTTGCAACAAAAATATGGACAGAGAGTACAACATTAATTATGTTATTAAGTTTAAGATCAAACAAATACTTTTTTCAGGGAAGATCAAACAAATACTGATGCGAGATGAAACCAAAAAAAGGATTTTCTAGAATTATAACCCTGTTAAGGGCAGGTACATTGCTACACGTAAGCAGTCTCATAGCCCGTCTCATGCAACTTTATATAGAATTTTTGATGAGGTGGAAGAGAGAGGGGGTGGTGGTGAGAGAAAGAGATGGTTGCTTCGCGAAGCAACCACCTCATGCGCTAAAATTTAGGAGTACGAGACGACTTACACACCATTGTACGAGTTATAGTTGCCATGCAACTCATAAATATTCCTTTGCTCACCCACAAATTAAGGGAAAATGCAATTACTACGAGACAATTAAAACAATCACCCATTGTACAAGTGGTCTGATGAAACCGTCTGAAGATTATGAGACGGGCTATGAGACAAACCATTGTACCTGCCCTAATTGGCAGAGAAAACCATTGAGACTGAATAATATTTCTCCCAAATATCTTTTAGGTTTATTTATTTCAATATATATCAACATTGATTTGAGTTTCGGATCGAGTATTATGTGGCCTCTATATACATCCAACCCTGAGTGTTGGTCAACAACTAGCGTAAAACAATATGGTAAGAAAAGAAATGTATTATGGTTTGGTTCCAAATTTTACATCTTAGATACGAGAAGCATTTCGATTGGATTTTGATCTTTCAAGATAGTCCACACTTCCTTGTTACACCCTTTGCCCCTCTCCTACATATTAGAGAGTTAATTGCATTTGGTGGGTCAAGAAATAGACAAATAGCTAGCTGGTGATGACTGTTCTGATGGATCACGAAACCTTCTAGAATTGTCCATTGTTACTTGGTTTGTAGCCTTAGGAATTAATTGACGTCTTTTACTGTTAAAAATACCGAGCACTAAGCAAAGTAAAACAGGCCTATCGGCATCATAAGGTCAATTTTTTAATTAAACAAAATATTTTCCAATTATAGACCTTGTTTAGTTTGTCCAATAATAGGGATAGAAATTTTAGGATAGCCAAAGATACTTACTAATTGCAAAGTCACTTATAAATATTGGCCTTCTTAGTAGTGGGGATAAAAAGTTCACTTACAAAGTCACATGTAAGCTCAAAATAGAACTACTTTGGTAGGATAGTTTCACTTTAAGAACAGAGTAGCAATTAGAATTTTATTGGAAAAAAGAGAGAATTATGTAAGATTAATGCAACTGTATAACCGACCATAGTCCGCGCACTAAAAAAGAAAGTCATGAAGGAAAACGAATTTCCATACGTACTATGATAAAACCAAAATGATGTGTGCATATGTGCCATGTAAAAATCAAATATACTGAGTTGGCTTAGATAATTTGTTGTGGATTATGAGAAGTTAGCGGTAAATCAAATAATCGAAAAGATATCCCTGTGCTTTTTACTTCCTCGGACTGTTAACATGGACGATATGGGATTGGGTAAAACTAAAATTTCAATATGAAATCATCCCAAAAAATTAGAATCTTCTTGTTTCGATAGATGGGTGATAATTTTTTGGGCGGCTTCTAAACCGTGCTCTAACCAATAATTACCTTGTACATGTTACGTTATAAGTCCAATGTTTCATACAAAAAAATAAAAAAGTTGGAACACTAAGATTCATCAAATTGATATCTAATATTATAATATTACAATTAATAACAGATCAATTGCACAACATTTACTCAATACTATGCTAACAAAATTGTCAAAAATCATACCTTTGTCATTGCCTACCACCTACCTCTTCGCTTGCCTATCTGTCGTCCTCCAAATTGATTTTGAGTCTACAATAATAGAACCCCCCCCCCCCCCCCCTCGAAATCCCTACGATTTAGACTCTAGACAAAATAGAGTAAATTCTTTTTTGGTTGTTGTACCGAACTATACGTCACTATGAATGCATCAATAGTGGAAGATAACCTATGGTGGCCATGAGTCTTCTATTTTGACTCTAGTGCAGAATCAAAACCAATCCTGATTTTCTCTTCTGTGTCCAATCAACTCAGGAATGTATGAATTGATTGAGTACTTGAATCCAGATCGGTCATACTTTTGACATTAGTTTGTATTATCTTAATATAAACCATGAGGGACGGTGCATTTGTTGAATGATTTCCTTTTCGTCTACAATATACAATCTTGAATATAATCTAATTAGATGAGTCATGATTTTATGTAGGATATCATTTTGCTATTGTCGATACTCTATAATGGCAGGTGAACTGCGTGTATCATGAATAATTCCAGTTTTTGCAGATACCGTCATCACTTTCACAATACTATAATTTGCCCCAGAAATTCCTTTCACTAGGAACTTTAATTCTTAAGCCTCTCAAAGTGGGTACATCTGTAATATCTATTCATGTGTGTACACACTCATTCACGTCACCTGTACACACCAACACCCACTCACGCACACGACTAGTCTTTCAGCTACACACAACTTATAAGCTCACATCCTTCGAAAGATCATTATAAACCATCAGGGTTTATTGCGCATGTCACTCGTATTATGGCTCCACGCGCGAAGACATGCAGATTATTTTGTGGGGATAATCCTCCGTGAGACACCCAGAATTCAATGCCAAGCATCAAACCTGGGTGGGTGGGTAACCACAACTATTCACCACACAGCCACTGACCCGTCCTAACTGGGTGTGGATTCTTAAAAGTGACACTGATCTGTTGCACAATGCTTAAACTGAACACGGAGGTCAAAAGAGAGCCGTTTAATATCCTTAATCATCGCTGTATGCATTCTGGACACTCCAGCATCCAGCCTCTTCAGCACCATCATACACAAAAATGACCAGCCTAGATGAAAGTAGAACTACACGTCCTACTGTTTACTGTCCGGTTCTTCAGGCATCAGATCGGTTTTAGTATCAGTCGATTGGCTTGATCGGATTGCATTGCCACCTGCACATCAACGTGACTGCAGATGCGTGCTGCTCCTTCTCCTTTGTGTTGTAGTTGTACTATTTTATATTTTATTTGTACGATAAGCGTATAGTGTGCAGAAGTACTTCCAGACAGTGATGCAGGAGTACATGTTCAGATAAACAAACGGCAGGAGTGCTTATCTCGTGGTGTTAGCTATTTAATTGTCCTGTTCTCGTGAGAAGCACATGGTGATGATTTGTCAATGAGTGGGCGATGACAGATTTAGATGGAGATGAAGTTGAGGGAGTTGGGTTGGAGGACAGCGTGCCACCTGATCTAAAGAGGAAGAAGAAACCAGTCCCACACTATCTAAGAGCTTCCACTAGGTCATGCCATGACAAGCTGTTTTCACGTATAACCCACAGGATAAGCTGGTTTCAGAATAAACCCAAGCCCTGCCAAACACACCCTAAATACAGAGAGTGCATTTGGGTAACTGTTGGAGGAAGATTTTTATCGATCACATCCTGAAGTAAGATTTAGAATATGCTTATACATAACGGTTGGAGATGCTCTAAACATGCATCTAGTGTGATGCTACTATTACCCACATCACCTTCTGGATCTTGTAGACTCAAATGAGGTACATAAAGGCATTTGTTCTTTCAAGATGCGAGGACTTTTACCATCGAACTCGGGGAAGGTCAGCTTGGGCAGAACATGGTGACGAAAATCTGCAGATCCAACACACGGACACACCGCCACTTACTCCAATCCAACCCCTCCGACATGACCCCGTAAACTGACGGCAGGGTCAAACACCGTACGTACCTCCTCGAAACCCCATGTCTGTCTCGGACCCTCCAGTTGATCCTCTATAGTACTGGTATCTTCGTTTGCGCTTGAATCAATTCGAACATATGATAAAACACCGACCGTCCCTGCCTGGTGCCCAGCCCGCCTTGTCGCCGTACTGGCCAGCTAGAGTCGTCCGCTCGACGCAAGCGCGGGAGAAAGGGCGTCCGCGTCTGCAGGGTGAGCGAGCGCGCGCGCGCAGAGCTTGCTTGCGTGTGCTACTTCTTCAGCAACTCTGTTCATCCGATCGCAGAGTGCAGCAGGCCAACCTGCAGTACGTGCTCCGGTAAAAATGAGACCTGAAGCATCACAGCAATGGTCATGGACTCATGGAACAGCGCGAACGATGGGGACGCCTCGTCGGTGGCGAGCGAGCGCTCCCGTCTCCTCGTCGTCGTCTCTCTGTCGGTTCCGGTGCCGTGGTCTATGTAAGCATCGGCGTCGACCGACGTTGCGTGGCGCACCACCACACGCGAACGACGGCGGCGAGCGAGCAGCAGCGGGAACGCGTCTGCACGCGCACCGGCGAGGCACCAGCTGGCAAGCAGGGGGAGCCGGCTCTGTTCTGTTCAGGGACTGGGGTGGTCGCTATTTGAAATAGCGACCGCCCCTTGGGTTGCTGAGAGCCATCGGATCGGACACGTGAGGCCCGGATCCGCCGAGGGTCGGTCAACTTGATAGGTCGTCGCCGTTTCCCGTCGTCTCGTACTGCCGGGAGGGCGCGGAGGTGACTGGTCGGTCGCGCGAGAGCATGGCATGGCATCGCGGCGGCGCCGGAGCTCGACCGACTGGCCGTCGAGAGCAGACAGCGGGCGCACGGCATGCGTCGATACCTGCTCCTGCTGGAGGCATGGTCGTCGTCGCTCAGGCGCTCAGCGCTGCGCCAGAGATGGAGGATGCGCGAGACGACGGCGGCAACCCATGATGGATGCGCCGCCGGCGGCAACCCATAGAGTGCAGGCCAAGCAGGCTAAAAATCAGACCCGAAACCCATAGACAGCAGTGGTCATGGGACAGCGCGGCGCTGCGTACGCTTTTCGGTGGCCAGCGCTCCTGTCTCGCCGTCGTCGTCGTCGGCGCGCGCTCTCGGTTCGTGGGACGGTCTGGGTTGCGCCCGCGTTGGGGCTTGTCAAACGTGGCGTGGCGCGCCGTCACCCGAACGACGGCGGCGAGCGAGCGGCAGCGGGAACACGTCTGCACTGCACGCGCGTCGGCAGCCTGCGCGTGCCGGCGGCAGAGGCACCGAGCACAAGCAGGGGAGCCTGCGCTGTTCTGTTCAGTCAGGGTCGGGGGTGTTCGCGACCGCCCCTTGTGTTGCTGACATCCGTCCGTTCGGCCACGAGAGGCCCGGATCCGTTTTCTCGTCTCGGACTGCCGGGAAGGCGGAGGCGACTGGTCGCGCGAGGGGCATGGCCGTAGCTGCTCCAAGATGAGGACACCGGCAGAGTCGAGAGCAGACGGCCGCCACCAACCCAGTGCGCATGTAGGAAGTAGGACGCCTTGTCCTTGGCGGCGCCGGCGAGTCAACTCAGTCCGCGCAGCTAGCGCTTCCCGTTCCGGCTTCGTCAACTCAGAACGGAACCTGCAGTCCCAGGGCTCTCCGATCAAATAGGTCCTCCTTCCCGACCATCTCGAGAGGCTCCTGGCTGGCGAACGCTCGAAACAGACGTACCATACCATGACGGGGGAGGGCGAACGGATTGGCGACCGCGCGTCGTTAAGGTCGATGTTCCGCGGCGAGCCAGTCGCGCGAAGGGCGCAGCGATGGCGAGGATCTGGACGCAAGGGCGCCGCGGCGTGCGATGGCGACGCGCCTCGCTGTCTCTTGCAAAGCGTCTTGCGCTGTAAAGCAAGCGAAGCGCACGTACTACGCCGATGCATGTAAGTGAAGAACATTCTCTTTGGCATCAGTAGATCGATGCAGGGTGTCCCAACCCAATGCCGGGCCAACAAAACATGACCAGCAACGCCGTTCCTTAGACCCAATGCGCGGCGCTCTGGCAAGTCGAGAGCATCTTAGGCTTCACCTTAAAAGCTGATTTGACTGCAGTTGAGAAGGCATCAAGATTCAATAAGAGCAAATAGATATTGCTCCTTTCAAATTGCTTCTGGCATTGGCACCAGCGCGCGGCGACCGGAACGGAAATCGCTCGTGGCGGACTGTCCGCGGTAGCTCCATGCTTCTTGAAACGGCTTCTCCTCCGCATGCACCTCGACAAGCTCCAGTCCTGACCGGGCCTCTTCGCGGGGCGCAGCACGCAAGACCGGTGCCTCGACCTCAACCGCGGCGCGGCCAATGGCCATGGCCGTCGCAGGCGATGGCCACCGCGCGTACCTGTGCGTCGCCTGCCACCTGGCCCTCTGATCGATCGGGGAACGAAACACCTACCGCCCCTGGTGCGCGCGAAAGGGCCGTCAGGGTGAGCGCGCGCGCGGAGCTTGCGTCAGACGTCAGTTACATCTTCAACTCCGTCGTTCGTCGTGGCTGGCCTCGTCAGTGTGGCCAGCGCTCCGGTCTCGTCTAGGTCGTCGCGCGCAGCTCTCTGTTCGTGTTGGCTTGTCAAATGTCTGACGTGGCGTGGCGCACCACCACACCCGAACGACGGGCGGCGACAACCGGCGGGAACACGTCTGCACGCGCACCGGCGAGGCACAAAGCAGGGGAGCCGGCTCTTTTCGGGGCCGGAGGTGGTCGCTATTTGAAATAACGACCGCCCCTTGGGTTGCTAAGCGCCATCCGATCGGACACGTGAGGCCCGGATCCGCCAAGGGCCAACCTGACTGGCCGTCGCCATCTGTTTCCCCGTCTCGGACTGCCGGAAGGGCGGAGGGTGGCTGATCGCGGTAGAGCATGGCGTGGCGGCGGCGCTAGAGCATGCATGTCGGTGTCCAACATGGGGACGCCGGCCGCCGTCGAGAGCAGACGGCCGGCGCATGGCATGCGTCAATACCTGCGCCTGCGGGAGGCAGGGGCGTCGTCGCTCAGGTGATGCGCGAGACGACGGCGGCAACCCATGATGGATGCAAGCACCGAGCGTCACCGCGGTAGAGATGAAGGCGCCGCGCGCGCGCACCTGGAAAAAGTCCAAAGCGTAGCGCTGATGAATTTCGAAGCAGTACGTAACACGGCCAAGGTTCAGTCAGAGGTGTTCAGTCTGCTACTAGCTAGCTAGCTGGTTAATACGAACGTCAAACTCAAACGGATGCTCGTAAGTGGAGAGCGTCCATGGCAACCAGCTCACTGATGGCAACTGAGCAGCTCGGGCGCTCAATTTAGAGATTATCAAGTTCCTCAAAAAAAAATTTTAGAGATTATCAAGCAACAAAAGGTGAGAGTTCTCGTCGTCCAATTACGCTGAGATGTACTATGAGTTGGACGGACCGGTACGTGACCGCCTGCCACCAACAACGCTACCATGTTTACTTCGCAAGGAAGGACCGGACCTCGCCGCGGTTGCGGCACGCCGGCACTCACCCCTGCTGCTGTGGAAGCCTTCTCGAGACGCCAGCATTTCCAGCCTTTTCCGCATTATAAGTAGCACATAAAAAATATATGATCGCCCTGGATCGATGAAAGTAGAACTACACCAGTCCTACTACTCTTTACAGGGCAGTCCTCCTTCAGACGTCAGCAGATCGGTTCGATCTAGTAGTGGAGTACTATACATCAGTCGATGAGTCCGAGATCGGATCACTTCTGCATTGCCGCATCAACTCAATGTTTATGCTGCATGCTCCTCGCTCATGCTGAACTATTTTATTGGTTTTAGTACAAGAGTATGGTGCCAGACAGTGATGTAGATATGTAAATAAACAAATGCAGGAGTGCTTATGGCATGGTATTAGCTATTTTAATTGTCCTGTTCTCGTGAGAAGCACATGGTGATGATTTGTCAATGAGTGAGCGAGGATAGATTTAGATGGAGATGAGGTTGAGGGGAGTTGGGTTGGAGGTCGGTGGGTTCAGTTCAGCAGATTCCATCCATCCAATCTAATTAAGCACATATTTTTCAACACATTTGGCTAGATGGACATGAGCCTCATCATCTTCGCACGCATGGTCCTGGCCTATGCACCGACCACGGTTCTTTCTGGAGAATCATGGTGAAAAAGTACATTTTTTCCTCGAACACGCAAGAACGTAAGTTCATGTTGTATTCACGTTGGTTGTTGTCATGGCTTTAATTGGCAAAAAAAATATTCATAGGAACTACAACCAAGTAATGTGTTTCCTTGTACAACATGGTTTGGATTAACACAAACAATATATCTATTATTATATTAATATTTAGCTAAGAAACATCCGTCAGGTTAGCTTTTAAAGACTAGAAACTGTACCACGTTTATATATCGGAGAGAAAGGAAAAGAAAAATAAGCCTCATTGCCATTAAAGAAAATTAGTCGAAAATGCCATCACTATGTTTCCAAATTTCTTCACCATTGCCATGACAAAGTAACCCAAAATACCTATATATGAGTTTATAAAATATACACTCATGTCATTATATAAAAACAACCAGTAAAAGAAATTAATGGTAGAAGAAATAACGATGGAAGACAACAATAAATGAACGAGGCATCCATTATAATACAATATTGTAATTGAATTATATATTGATAATAGCGAAGTAAGTATTAGAGATTGATTGAGTTACTATATGACTCCTATAATTTGCAAAGTAAATTATATAACCTTTATAAATATATTTACAGTCAACAAAGCAACTATCAAACAATTATATGTGGTGTTTCATTCCGCTTCTTAGAGCTCCAACACGCTATTTCGGGACTTGAAAACCCTACCGCCCTCACCTGCCGAGTCCGTTGAATGAAGAAGCCTCTAGAATCCACCATTTAAAAAGTCAAAACCAAACAAACAAGAACCGTAGGAAAACCAATTCACCGGTCCATGAACCCGGTGCACGCATGATGTCCCTTCTTGACCCTTCACCTTCTCCCTCCCTCCCTTTCTTCCCAACTCCAACTCATCAGCAAGCTCAGCCGCCGCGATCACATTCTGTTGAGGCGAGACGGCCGAAACAGCAAGCGGTTTGCTGCTCGCCTATTTGGCGGCGCACACGCCGAGGGAGGCTGTTGACATCCTTGTCGCACTCTCGATCCCCGGCGTTGGTTGATCCGCATCTGCGCCCGTTCCTCTCGCCGCGCCGCCCTGCCTGCGCCTCTGTTTGCCTCGTCGCCGCTGGACTGCGATCAAGAACCGGCGAGAGGTACGGTTTCATACCCCTTCCAGATTCTCTGCCCTTGCAATCTCGTGGAGATCGACACTGGCGCTGTGTTGCCTTGATGATCCAATCCGGTTTCTTCAATTTTTCCCCTTCTTTTGTTTTTTCTCTCCCTGAGAAAATGAGATCAAGAAACGATGCGTGTTTTATGCAACAATTTTTGTTTGCGTTGACCGATTTTCTTTTATGCGTGTGAATATGATTTCGATGGCCCTGGTTCGTCATGCTTCCCTCAAATTCTGATTATAGGAATGATAGGACCTTTAACTCGCCCTGCAAATGCTTATTGAACATTGAGTTGGCACTGCTGTCAAGTATCAACTACGCCATATTAAACGCACAAGTAGCAGTCATGTCAACGGTGGTTTGGAAATATTCTACTGGTTACTGATTAGTTTCGCTTTTGTTTTCCAAGAACTTGATTGCAACCTTTACAGAACAACGACATAAAGAAGAAATATAAAGGCAATTGCGTGATTAGTTATATTTAAGATTAATTTAACTCGTTAAAGAAATAGAAAACAGAGGAATGGATGCGAATATTCTGGAGTGTAGATGGCTTTAGGCCCGTTATATTCTACTACATGTATTTAATATACTGGAGTGATGTCAATGCCGTAATACGGTCGACATGCATCAGCCAATAATTTACATTATATATACGTCCAATCCATCAATTTCTGCATATTTCTGGAACATTTCTGGCTGTTAGGCAGGTACTGAAGCTATTGAACAAGTATGTTCGCAGTAACAATAGGATTGATTTATCGGCATAAAACATTTTACACAGTTAAAAGCTTTGTCAATTTTTTCTGTGTGTGTGCTCACAACTGTCTCTGCAATAATGCAGCACGTCTGCTTGTAATGACTGAAGAAGTGATCAAAGAGGTTGTCACCTCAGCTCCTGCACCAGCTGCTCCAAGAAGCGAAGATCAATTGATGAGTTCTCCAGATACTATAAAGGGCAACAGCGTGCCACCTGATCTAAAGAGGAAGGAGAAACCAGTCCCACATTATCTAAGAGCATCCACTAGGTCTTGCCATGACAACTGCAAATTTGGGACGCATCACTCCCCTGAGTCCAAGAAAAGTTGGCCTGTTCTTCGTGCGCAATTGAGGCGTGCTAGCACCGGGAACCAAGAAACCGGCAGGGTTGAGATCGTACTACCAAAAAGAGCCGGACCAAGAAAGGACCAGAAGCAGCAGATTTCTCATGTAAAAGATGGTCATGCCATTGCTCATGCTAAGCCTGAACCCACCAATTTCAAGGAACCACAGGAAATAGTGCATGATGATTCTGAAAGCATACCCTGCGTAGAAGATTTGCCAGCTGAAGCATCTGAACCTGGAGACCAGAAAAGTGTTGCAGAATGCTTTGTCATCTCTCATGATGATGTGGCAGATTTTGGAGATGGAGAATTATCAGATGGAGCTGAAAGCATTGAGCTGGAGATGCCACTAGCCATACAGGATAACGATGATTCCGAAGAACAAATTGAGGATGCCATACCGCCTTGTCAAGATGTTTGCGAAGCTGAAAAATGGTCACATGTGAATGATGTTTATGATCAAACAGCAAATGAGTGTGTAATTTCAGAGAAGATGGCCCCTCAGAATATGATGAGCCCAAAGAAGCATGAGCAAGCTGATCCTGAGACTAAATCAAATAGGCCAGCTACTAAGCCTGCAAAACCGATGGTGAAAGGGACATCGAGTGCTGCCAGAAACACTGCCTTGAGACAAAGAAGCGAAAGAACATCGCATCCGAAGGCTGCTGGTGCATCAGTGGAAATCTCAACTGAACCAAAGCCAATGAGTGCAGCAACAGATGCTAATGTTACTACTACTACCAAATTCAGTAGGCAGAAGAAAATCAGCACTACTGTTACATCAGCTGTGCCAAAACTTAAGGAGATCAAGGTGCCATCACTATGTAATGCACCGGATTTATCTGCCAAACCTGCTAGGCTGGCAAAACTGAAGACTTTGACAGCGAAAAATGCTCTGTCTCCATCTCTTTCTTCAGAGAAACAGACGAACAGAAAGATAACAGTGAAGGCTGTTCCCAAGAATGCTCAGGTTCTGCAGAAGCAGAGGGAAGAGAAGGTAACACCGCGTCCACTGAAACTGTCTTTAAACATGCCTGCCAAGTCTATCTTGAGCGTAAAGGTTAGAACAGTCAAGAGAGAGAAAATTGCTCCCCCGATCAAGACCAGTAAGAAGGTTTCTGGAACCGAGATTAGCGCAGGCGATAGCAAGGAAAAATTTACGAAGACGGCTTCACCAAAAGTGCAAAAACCAGAGGATGTCAACAAACAGAGCAGGCCTGGCAAAGGTCCATCATCATTTCTTTAAAAATCATCACATGATGTTAATGCATTTTTTTCCTTGAATTAAGTTCCATTTCTTCTTCTCTACACAAACTAAAAGCACACCTCTAATTCATCGATTTCGAATTTATTTTCGCATATTATTTTCTGAAGCTAACATAAACTCCCAAGTTATGGTCATCAGTAAATCGCATATACACTTTACATGTTTTTAATGCACGAGGACTGACGAGTTTTGGCTCCATTCTTCAGAGAAAACTGACACTCCAACTCCACGAACAAGAATAACAAGGGGATCAAAGCCTGCAACCATCACCGCGACTTCTCAGTCGCCTCGATTGCTTACCTTCCGCCGAGGCAAGGTTCTGAATCCGGAAGACGGAAGCAGCAGCAGCACACCGAGACGGCTCCGGTTCCGGCCGGCCGTGGCGGCGACGGACGCGACCGTCAGGAGCAGAGGCGGCAGGGTCACCGGCAAGGCGGCCGGCCGCAGCGCCGCGGGGACGAGAGACGCCGGCACGTCGCGCGCCGAGGTCGTGGTCCTGCGGCGGCGGCAAGGCGGCGTCACCGGCGGCGAGGGGAAGAAGCAGGAGCAGGTGCTGCTCAACAACGTGATCGAGGCCACCGCGAGCAGGCTCGTCGCCGAGGCGAGGAAGAGCAAGGTGAAGGCGCTCGTCGGCGCCTTCGAGACCGTCATCTCGCTGCAGGAAGGCGGCAGGGCTTGTCCCCCGGCTGCCGCCGCCGTGGCTCAGTGAGTGATTCTTGGTTTTTGCCTCGGTACAACGATGCATAACTCAGTTGTATATTTTTCGAATAAAGCTTGAATTGTTTCGAGTTTTTCATAGAGTTCATGCGGGTTTGTATCTGTGCGAGGCTTGGCATTGTGTGATGCAGATGATCTACCAACAATGTGCTGTGTGATTTTGTACTAGTACCAGACTGGTTTGGTTCAATATTGCACCATATTAACATGGTTTTGTGTCTCACTTTTTTTTTTTGAGGGAATGGTTTTGTGTTTCACTTTGTTTTCTTTTCTTACTGTGTGAATTACCTGCTGTTGTCGAGAAAGGATCCACCATATTCACTCTTATTTGAAGAAAGACGGTTACACAAAAAAAGGAAGAAAAGTTAACCATCACTGTCATTAAAATGATCCACCATTGGCATTATAAAACAGGCATAAAATACACATAATTGCCATTGCTTCTATTCTGCAAATATAATCGTGCACAGTTAGTAATGGTAGGAAAAAATAACGATGATAACAAAAAGGTAAATTAATGAGGTGTCCAAGATAATAAGACATTAATTATACAATGATACTACCGAACAAACACGTGGACCAATCCAATAGGTTTTCTAATAATATACTCCCTCCGGTTTTAAATTGTTGAAGTGCTTGGAGTCGTACGACTACATCGGCTATCAGTTTTACTATGCAAGCGAGAGCTTTGATGGCGTCATCAGGCCGGCGGTGGCGAAGGAGCATGTCGGGAGGGCCGTCTCGGAGGCGCTCCAATGCGACGACAAGCTCGCCTAGGCTGGGCTCAGTCCGTCGCCGCTCGAGCGACGCAGGAAGTACACAGTACATATTGGGATTATCTCAACAGCCATGATCGACCGTATCCCTGTCAATAATTAGTACAATCTCCAGTAAGCTATATGGGCTTTCTGTTTCTTTTATTTATATAGTTTTGTACTACTGTTGATTGAAAACGGAAGAAAGAAATTAATAAAGGTCCATGAAAGAATGTTTTGCATGTGATCGATCTGGTCCTTTTTGACTCTTTATTTAATTTTCTCTCCCAGTGGCTAGTCATGAAAATATTTGAAATATATACTCCCTCCGGTTTTAAATTGTTGACGTTTGATTATTTTTTAGTTTTGTTTGACCGTTCGTCTTATTCAAAATATTAACTTAAATAAGCAAAATTATATGAAACTAATCATAACAAAATCTATAATAATTTTTTAAATATTTTGAATAAGACGAATAGTCAAACGTAACTCAAAAATAGTAAGAGGTTTTGGGAGCGCGCCTGCTATGGAAGACAAGGGCCCCCAACAAATGTCGCTTCTTCTTCTGGTTGGTGTTACTGGGTCGTAACTGGACTTCTAATCGGCTTCTCCATCATGGTACGAGGGATGATGACACCCGCGCTTTATGTGCACAGGAGCCAGAGACACTCGATCACCTGCTCCTGCATTACGTACACAGCCGCGAAACTTGGCTACGAGTCCTACGTCGACATCGCCCCAACAGTTGATTCCTTTTATTGAGTGGTGGCTCAGCTCGCGTAAACGAATAAGGAAGCTTTTGCGCCCCGGTTTCGATACTCTTCTTATTTTGGTCGTATGGAGGCTTTGCAAGGAACGAAACAACAGGATCCATAAATTCCAGGCGCTCCAACAGGTCGCGCTGGCCTAGGATCATCGATGAGGCCAACCTTTGAGCGGCGGCAGGATTCGCCAAGCTGCGGAAGCTGCTGGTACCTAGGCTAGCTTAGAGGTCTAGTTTCGGTCTTGGGAGCTTGTTCCCTTCTTTGTTGTCTCCTTTCAGTCTCAGAGTTTGTTTGTGCCCTATGTGTTTTGCATGTTTTGCTTATTTTACTTCGTTTGGTTGGCTTTTGCTAAGTTGTTTAAGGGATTTAGCCCTGACCATGTTGTATTAAACTTCTCTTCTTCTTAATGAAATACGCGCTCTGCACGTTATCCAAAAAAGAAACCGGAGGGAGTATACGCTAGAGCAGCTGCTGCAGAGACTGATCGGGTGACATCTCCTCGTCCGAATTAGTACCTTTCCGGTTTCATTATATCTTATACGACTACTACTGTAGTACAATGCCTGTGTGTTGCTACGGGCGACATAGATTTGGCATCAAGCGGAGGATCATACAACTTTCTAGACTACCACTAATTTTCATAATTATTTTCCTTTTCAATTGAAGCAATATGGATTTTCATAATGGATATTTCTCTTTATATATTGACACAATTTATGACTTTTGAAGCGTCAATATGGTTGTTGACGAAAAGAAGACAACCATTACGCCAACGCCAAAACAAAGAAAAGAACAGACCAGCACAGCTCACCCAAACATCTCCACAAAAAAAAAAAGATCTTACCTTTAATTTGGTCTAATCAACCGGACGGCCTGAAACGGCCCTGAAGACTTTTATGACCGATCGAACATTTGAAACAGTATTATTGATAACTACCATCAGTAACGATCAAAAGGTCAAGATCCCGTCACCTATTGCGGTCTTTGCCCGTCACCATCACCCTTTCTCACTTAGCGTACCGTTCTACCAAAACCATCGTTGCTAGATGCCCAAAATCTAATATGCCCAATACATTGGTTACATTGAGCTGTGATTCGGTCCATTCAAAGACTTTCACTGGCCTGGACTTTGTGTACTAACCAAGTAACCTGTTCCCACTGGCCGGCAACGGCGGGCCGGCCTGATTTGAAATATGGTTATAGACAGCTACCTTTTACAAAACCGTCGTTGCTATCTTCCCATAAATATGCACGAGACACTGTGTGCCTCTTGACAAAGAAGCACCTGCTTCTTCCAATGGCCGTTGCATGCTCACCAGTCGCTGAAGTATTATTGCCGGCCATCTTCTTGCTCTCAGCACTCTCACCTTGCCTTGCTTCTTCTTCATCTCTGAAACCCAGCTCTAACAGCAACGACACCGACCTCGCCGCGCTGCTGGCTTTCAAAGCCAAGCTCTCCGATCCTCTCGGCGTTCTTGCCAGCAGCTGGACGACCAATGTGTCGTTCTGCAACTGGGTCGGCGTCTTGTGCAGCCGTCGCCGGCAGCGTGTCACCTCTCTGGTTCTGCACAACACACCTCTCCAAGGGGAGATCACCCCACACATTGGTAACCTCTCTTTCCTCTCTCGGCTGGATCTTACCAACACAAGCCTTACCGGCTCCATCCCCGCGGAGATTGGCACTCTGCGACGGCTTGATTATCTCGTTCTTGTTGAGAATCCCCTGACTGGTGCCATCCCCGGCTCTATAGGAAACCTTACAAGCCTCAGGTTTCTTTACTTAAGCCGCAACATCCTCTCCGGGCAGATCCCACCAGAGCTGCTACAGAATCTACGCAACCTTGAAAACATTTCTTTGGGTTCGAATGAGTTGAGTGGCCACATACCGCCTTATCTATTCAATTCGACGCCTTCTATGACTCACATTCACTTTGGAAATAACCACCTGTCAGGTCCGATACCACTCAGTGTGGGATCCATGCCCATGCTTGATTATCTAGTCCTGGAAGAAAATGAGCTCGTTGGCACGATACCCGCAACCATCTACAACATGTCTAGGTTGCAAGTAACCTCACTGGCACTTAACAATCTTGGTGGAGAAATTCCAAACAATCAAAGTTTCAACCTGCCTCTGCTTTATCTCTTTTCTATCAGTGCAAACAACTTTGTGGGCCGGATTCCACAAGGATTTGCAGCATGCCAACGCCTGCAAGTTCTTTATTTGGCTGGAAATTCTTTTGTTGATGTTATACCAACATGGTTAGCTCAGATGACAAACCTCACTCGTCTCTACTTGGGCGGACTTCACTTATTTGGACCTATCCCAGCTGTTCTTGGCAACCTCACTCGTCTTATTGAGCTAGACATATCATTCTGCAACCTGACTGGACACATTCCACCAGAAATAGGCCTGATACAAGACCTATCGTATCTACGTCTAGGAAGCAACCGGCTGACAGGACCAATTCCAAGTTCTCTAGGAAATTTGTCTAAGTTGTCTTGGCTTGTTCTGGAATCAAATCAATTGTCTGGTTCTGTACCTACAACAATTGGGAACATCCCAGAGCTGAACCAGCTTAGATTGTCATGGAATAATTTTAGCGGAGATCTTGACTTCCTCTCTACCCTTTCCAATTGTAGGCAACTCGAGGTCCTTGACATATATAATAATTCCTTCACCGGGGCAATCCCAGACCATGTGGGGAACCTGTCATCAAATTTGATTGAACTCAGAGCAGATACAAACAAGTTGTCAGGTGAGATTCCATCATCATTATCAAACTTAAGCAGCCTTGTTAGGATTTATCTTTACAACAACCTATTCACAGGAGCCATACCAGAATCCATCACACGTTTACAAAATCTCATGTTGCTTGATGTCAAGAACAATCAAATGTCAGGCCATATTCCGATACAAATTGGTAAGCTCAAGAGCCTACAACACTTGTATACCAATGGAAACAAATTCTCTGGCCCTATACCTGATAGCATTGGCAACCTTACATCGATAGAATACATCTCTTTGTCAGATAATCAATTAAATTCAAGAATACCATCTGGCTTATTCCACCTTGACAAACTTATCTACCTGGATCTTTCTCATAATTCCCTCACTGGTGCACCCCCGGTCGATGTTAGTGGGTTAAAACAAGTGGATTTTCTTGACCTATCTTCCAATTATTTGCTTGGAAGCATCCCAGAATCATTCGGAACACTTAGGATGCTCACTTTCTTAGATCTATCACACAACTCATTTGAGGGCTTGATCCCAGGCTCGTTTCAAAAGCTAGAAAGCTTAGCATCATTGAACCTCTCCTCCAACAATCTCTCTGGTACAATTCCTATGTTCCTTGCCAATTTCACCTACTTGAAAGACTTGAATCTGTCCTTCAATAGGCTAGAAGGAAAGATACCAGATGGAGGTGTTTTCTCGAACATTACCTTACAATCTTTGCTCGGGAATGCTGCACTATGTGGTGCTCCCCGTCTAGGTTTTTTGCCATGTCCCGAGAAGTCTCATTCACGGAATAAACACTTGATTAAAATTGTACTCCCTGTTGCCACCATAGCATTTGTCTTTTTTGTTCTTTGCATGTACCTACTTATCACAAGGATACATAAACACAAGAGACATATTCATGCATCTTTTTCTGATCCAAGTGATGCTGCGGCCCATAACTTAGTCTCCTACCAAGATCTTGTTCGCGCCACTGATAATTTTAGCGACAACAATCTTCTGGGAACTGGGAGCTTTGGAAAAGTATTCAAGGGCCAACTAGACACCGGTTTGGTAGTTGCAATAAAGGTGCTAGACATGCAGCTAGAAAAGGCCATTGGAAGCTTCGATGCCGAGTGTCGTGTGCTTCGCATGACTCGCCACAGGAACCTGATAAGGATAATAAACACCTGCTCGAACCAGGACTTTAGAGCACTGGTGCTTGAGTACATGTCAAATGGCAGCTTGGAGATGTTCTTGCACTCTGGAGGCAGAAGCCACATGGGGTTCCTTACAAGGATTGACACGATGATAGATGTATCAATGGCAATGGAGTATCTGCACCATGAGCATCACGAGGTGGTTTTGCACTGTGACTTGAAGCCCAGCAATGTGCTATTTGATGACGAAATGACAGCGCACGTAGCAGACTTTGGCATCGCAAAGTTGCTACTGGGTAACGACAACTCCATGATCGTGTCAAGCATGCCTGGAACACTTGGATATATGGCACCAGGTATCTGTTTATAGATATAATACTTGCACTTTGTAATATTGCACAATCTAGTTCTGTTTTAACATGTTTGATTACTCATTGTCAAGTGGACTCTGTTGTATGAACCTCTTGAGCAGAGTATGGATCTCTTGGAAAGGCATCACGGAAGAGCGATGTGTTCAGCTATGGAATCATGCTTTTTGAAGTCTTCACTGGAAAGAGACCCATAGATCCAATGTTCGATGGAGAAATGAGCATTAGGCAGTGGGTTCATCAAGCCTTTCCATCTGAGCTTGATTCTGTTGTGGACAACCAGCTGCTGCAGGATGCCTTTTCTCCTGCAGGCGACCTGAACGAGTTTCTGTCCGCAATATTTGAGCTCGGTTTGCTCTGTTCGACCGAGTCACCTGACCAAAGGGTGTCAATGAGCGATGTAGCGGTGACACTGAAGAAGATAAAAAATGACTACACCAAATTGTCACCAGCAAAGAAATGATGACCTGCCCTGTGATTGATTAACCTTAATTATGCATATCTATTCTATTTGGTCCTAGAGAAACAACTGCATCAGCTGCCTTTTACTACATTTTTTACAGTCTATAATACTAGTAGTAGCATTCCAAGCACTCATATGCTACTCTGCTACTCTACTGACATATGCTCAACATGACTGTATGTAAACCATTAATCTTCAAGAGAAATAGTCTAAACACACCAAAAGGAATAAATTAGTGATAACTAATAAATTCAATATGACATTCTTTTTATTTCGTTGGGAAGTGACTGCATACCAGCTGTAAATCATCATTTAGCATTAACCTATGGTGCTTTCCCATTAGAACTATATTTCACAATTTGATGAGTAAATCCGTTATAATCCTCGAAGTATCAAAATTAGCTAGATGAGCAGGTCAGAACCATATTTTGCTATTAATTTACTTTTTTAAAAAGAATAAAAAAATATGAGCAATGTTCCTATCGGCATATTGCAGATCCACAAGTTTAACTTACCTAAGTATGAAGTTTAGGATTTGATATCACCTGCCGGCCTGCTGCTGCTTGCGGCCTTCTGATCTTCTGCCCGAGGCTTTCTCACCTGTCGCCTCCACAGCGCCGCGCTGCTGCTTCCCCTAGCCGCGTGCCCGCGCCGTGCTGCTGCTCTCCCTAGCCATGCGCCTCGCCTCGCCTCGCCATTGATGTCGCTGCGCACCAGCAGGGCCCGCTCGCCGTGCCGCTGCGCCTCACGGCCATGCGTGCCCAGTCGCGCGCCCGCCCTCGCCTGCCGGCACCGGAAGCCGCGCCCGGCCGCCGGAACCGCGCGCCACCGCACACACGAGAACGCTGGTGTAGTACTCGAAGAACGGCAGCATGGACTGGAGAGTGGACCCATAGATTTTTTTTTTTTTTTGAGCACTGGACCCATGGATTAGTAATCTCGGGACCTCCTGTACAGGCGTCCTATAGGATTCAACTTGTAAGTCAGTCTAATAACTCACTAAATTTAGCTCACTTAAAACAACTTAGTATCAAATAACTGTCAACATTTTCAAACCAGTTTCAACACTTTCATAAGCCTATGTCAACATTTTTAAACAACTGAGTCAACATTTATAAAAATGTTGACATAGCATATCTAAAATGTTGACGCAAAAAAAATATCAACACAGTACATTCAAAATGTTGACAAAATTTAAAAATTTAAAAATTTCAAAAAATATTCAAATTGGATCTCATTTGGTAGAATTAATTGTAACAAACATGTAGGTTCAAACGGATTTAAAAATGGACTTATGGTTTAAGAGAAAATGCGTAAAGTTTGCAATTTGTTTTTTTTTCTCCCACCTCTCACCCGCTCCAATCAGAATGCGTCACGTGTCGTTCATCTGTGCTCTCTCTCAACCAACAGCGTAGCGTGGACCGTTTGATGTCCGTTCGCACGAATCTCAAAGCGTTCTATCAAAAGGATTGTAGGGCGGGCTACGTATAAGGGACCTCCTATATGCAGGGCGTCCTATGGTTAACATACGATAGATTGGCCCAATAGCCCACTAAATCTAAACAGTCCAGCCCAAGTCAGAGCGTCAACATTTTGAAACAGAAGAGTCAACATTTTTGTAGTTCTATTTCAACATTTTTAAAATAAAATTAACATTTTATAAAAATGTTGACCACAAACAAAAAAATGTTGACATAGTATATTTAAAATATTGACGAAAATTTTAAATTTTAAAAAATTCAAAAAATATTCATATTGGATCTCATTTTGTAGAATTAATTGTAACAAACACGTAGGTTCAAACGAATTCGAACACGGACTTACGGTTTAGGAGAAAAATACGTTTAAAGTTTGAAATTCGTTTCTTTTTCTTCCACTTCCCACCCGTCCCAATCAGAGAGCGACATGTGGCAGCTTCTCAGCCATCCCCTTCTCCACTTACCCAAATCTGAGCCGTTACACAAATCTCAAACACTGTTCTATCAAAGTTTAACCATAGTCCGCCCTACGTATAGGATCCACCTACCTATAGGATTGACGGTAATCTCATGGGCTGTTAGTGGGCTACTGCTATTTGAGCTGGGCTGAACCGTCGATGGCCTCGTCGGACTAGGGGAAATGGCCCAGTATTGAATTTCAACCCGGTTTTGCGCATATGATGTGTTTTTATCTCTTCCTTTCAGAAAAAAAAAAGTTTTGTTCCTCAAAAAAAAAGTTTTATATTCTCATTATTTGATGTCTTCGACATCTGGCTCCTCTAAGCTCTTTTCTCGTGGCAGTAGAAATATAAAGGGGGCCTCACGGTCCAGCGATATCAGGTCGGTCTTTGACTGGATGGAAGTGATATTTCCAGTGTAAAAAAAAAAAATCATAGGGTAATTCGTCTTCGTCATATTTCCTCACAGACTCCCTAATATTTTTCCCAGCAAAGGTACGAGCCTACTTTGCACGCTTTATATCTTTTGAGAGAGAAACATGTGATGTTGGTTTAATGATTTTTTTCTTAGGATACAAACAGGAGAAGTAGCACATTGTAGGACCCCCAGCCTCATAAAAAGGTTATTGGAAACAGTTCCAAAACAACATCACAAACAAATACTCCCTCCGTTTTTTAATATATGATGCCGTTAACTTTTTCGTTACGTTTGACCGTTCATCTTATTCAAAATATTTGTGTAAATAGCTAAGTGTATAAGTTAACCTTAAAATGCTTTTAACGATGAATTCAATGATATTCATTTCACATTCAAAAAGTAATTATTTAAATCTATAATGTTAGTCAAAGTTTAATAAAAAAGTCAACGACGTCATATAATTAAAAACGGAGGGAGTATATAATATAGATCCACTGCATGCTAATTATCAACCCATTACAGATACAGCTCCATGGATACGTTGTTTCCCTTCTCCACTCGGCGGCGGCTTATATCAGGTAGCTTTTTTTTATCTGAATAAATGAGTGCACTACGCATAGGAGCCTGCTTGCATTTCCTACAGAGGATTTACCAACAAAGCAACAAGGTACTGTGATTTTGCACTATAACAAAATAGCTTGACTCAAAAACATATATCAAGATTAATCTAGGTTTTGGGTTTAACTCTGCATTTTTTTCACACTACCTGACTGCACTTCACTGTATACATGGTCAACTTAATTTGTGCAGCATATACGCCCTCGCTTTTGACAGTCTTCTGGGCAGCTGGGAACCCATTCTTACATGTGCTCAATTCAGGAGCATAGCTCGAGCAATTTGAACATTCCTGCTGGCTTGACTGGACCGTTGACCGTGGAGCTGGTGGTAGGTCAAATCCGGAGGAATTGGTTGACCAGGTCAGAACTATTACGGCGGCCAGTCAGCCAGCGAGTTCCGACACGTAAGCATGCATGTTATGGTCTGGCGTGGCAATACGTAGAATAGAATGTTAGCATGAACGTGCAACGGAGGCATAAAATTCCAAGTGGATCAGCCTAGCATGCTAAATTTAAATTATTTCGAGCAAGAGGAAAGATGTAAACTATTTTGGACTGAACCTGTAGAATGAGCATCACCACCCTTTCCTTCTGGAAAGAATCAAGCATGTCAGGAAAAAATAACTGTTCAAGATAAGTGGAAAAAATTTCTTTTAATAACACAACTGTACCAATTTGGAACTCATCGCTCATGGCATCTCTCATACATTCGACTACGTTAAAGTGTTATTTGCTCATGGCATCCAAATGGGTACAGTTCCTTTGATTAACTCTCATACAGCGTTTGATCTTCACTAATTCCAACAAGTATATTCTTCTGCATCATTGACAAGGAAGGATTTTTTTTTTCTTGCGTCATTTGATGTCAAGTGCTGTGCTGTCATAGAGTCATAGCAACTAATTAATAACAAGGCCTTACGGAGATAATCAAAGGAAGATGCCCTTTTCAGCTATCAATTAGCAGCAGTCACGAGAAGATAATGGTATCTGGAACTTGTTCCTTGTATTAGACCATCAAAATATCAGGGATTTGTGAAAGGGGTCTTGGCCTAGTGGTTAAGTCATCCGAGTAACACCTCTCAGGTCCTGGGTTCGACTCCCCGTGGGAGCGAATTTTCAAGGATTTAACGGCATTTGTGCTTTCAGTGGTAGGCGACGCTCCCGTCGACAGCGAGGCGCCAGTGGTGACTTCGTATCTCTGGATTTGCCGGCTCAGTCTTCGAAGATGCTCATAGGGGTAGGGTTTGCGTACGTGTGTTCATAGGGGTGAGTGTGCGTGCGTTGTGAGTGTCTGAATTGTACTGTGTAATTAAAAAAAAATATCAGGAATTTGACATGAGACGGCCACTGGCCGGATATAGGTTCCGACGCTTTTCAATTGCAAGTTGCACAAAGCGGAAAGTGGATGGAACTGGTCTCTCTCTCTCTCTCTCTCTCTCTCTCTCTCTCTCTCTGCGTTAATCCGTTTGTCAATATTTTTCTACTTCTTGTTACACTTGATCACGAATTTGCCAATTAATTTGACGCACCTCAAATAGTCTTCTCAGGCAATTTACTGTGTTGAATTCGGCACAATTTTGGCCGTCTTTTTTTTTTGTGAGGAACAATTTTGGCCGTCTTAATTGGCTTAACTGAACGTTGACCATAGATCGAGAAGCCCGGTCGTCCCAGTCATATGAATTGGTTGACCAGATCAAACCCATTCAGGAGCCGTAACCTGATGCTACTAATTAATCACCCATCCTGCCATCCAAAGAATATGTGATGGTTTACATGGAAACCAGATTCAGATAGTCAACGTTTGAGGAATAACTAAAGAAACAATCATCCAAAGAATTCCAACACAGAAGGCGGTTATGATTGGAGTAGTTGCCATTGCATGATCTACACACTATTAACAAATAGAAGCATCCAAAATTCCAAGTGGATCAGCCTAGCATGTAGATGAGCAAACTTCTCGTCACATGAAAAGAAAAAGAAAGTATGTTATACAAATAGTTGTCGTACTTATAGTATTTAACTTTTGATCCAATATTTACACATACTAGTTCAATGCCCGTGCTCTGCCACGGACAATCACTAATGATGAAAAAAATAGTCTGAGTCTACAGCAATGACATTTTGCACCGAACCAAGTGCGTTGAAAACTTGAAATCAAGTCGAACCAACTCAAAATGATCTTGAACATCCATCCAAAGAGGTGTATCAATATATTGTAAAATAAAAAAACATGGCCGGTGCTTATTGCATCGTCTGCTCACATAAACATATCTAATTATAAATAATTATCATGTTTCATCCATCCCTCACCATCTCATAGTTCTGCAAAATGAAAAGGACATTCCTAAGCATGAACTAAAGAAATAATCTAAGGCACCAGGTCGGTTTTTTTTTTTAACAGAATTTTTGCACCACTATTCTCCAATTCTTTTATATAGCTACCTGCATATACTACCCACCTGGTTTTATTGCAAGTTCTTGCCAGGTGCTACAGCTTCCATGTTTAAAACAACTGCAACTGTGTTGCCAATGCAAACTTCAGCACACTTTTACCAGAACAATGGTAAAAGGAATTGTAAATCATATACTATTCAAACAAAAGGCCTTAGATTTTCTTTACAAAACAATAGTGTCAATCTACCAAGACTCTCGTGACAGCGTTTCGAGGCACTAACTCAACAAGCAGGGCTTTGATGAATTGGATTACTGCTCCTGTGTCCTGGCCATCCCAGCTTCTCGGTAAACTGAATGACCGTGAACCATAGCTTATCAGAATTTCTGCTCCTCGCTTTGAGTCTCCTATCGGGCAGAAGATTTCTTGAATTCCTGTGACTCTGACTCAGTGAGGGCCGTGACCTTGTTTTATTCTGGGCAACAAGCGTCGTTTCCACTTTCCAAAAGTTGCAGACAGCGCGGGTGGTGGATTTCGATTTTAGCATCAGAAAATTGGCACTGGAGGAGCAGAGCCTCAAATCCCTCGCCGGCTCCAGCCACCGCTGGCTCCAGCGAACATCTGGGACGGGCCCAGCGAGCACTCCGTTTCCCGCCGGCTGGAGACGCCGAGAGCGACGAGGACGCGGCCATCTCGCGTGACATGGGGCTTGAAGCCGGGCTGTCGGCGGCGAAGGCGGCGCCGGCGACGGCTGCGATGCGAGGATGGAACGACGGTGCCCGCCCCGCCACCGACATCTCCAAGATGAGGGCCGCGTACGGGGACGGCGGAGAGCTCTGCTCCAATCTGGAATTCTGGATCGGAGGCGAGCTAGGAGAAGCGATTTTTTCGTTTTCTTTCTCTACCAAGACCGACGGGCAAGCCATAAGCGGAGTGGATGCGATTCTATTGCAGCTGGCCCACTTGTTGGCGCGAGCGGGTAGGCATGACGACCAACAACCACGACGACCACCAACTGCGTTTTTTTAAGTATGGTAAAGATATTGCTAGCATAAAAGTCATCTACTGAATTTTATGCTAACAATTGTTATGGTAAATATTGTGTTCTGACGTTTCTGTCCTGTTCAGGACAACAGAGTAATGTGAGAGGATATGATTGTGAACAAAAACTCTTCTAGTAACACCAGAATTACTAGAAAGATTTGCCGGCCCAAATATGGATCTATTTGATCAATATATGTGCCAAATTTCAGAGTCAACATTTGAGGCAAGCGCGGCAGGTAGCCAGCCAAGAACTCCAACACGAAACCAGTTTGAGATTTGGAGTGGTTGAAGCATACAAAATTCCAACTGTATCAGCCTAGCGTGTCAAAGCACGAAGAAACAAACAATTCTGGATTGAAGTTGTTGGATGAGCATGTGGACGTGGCATGGCCTCCACATGGACCAGTATTGTACTTCCGAGCAAAAAGAATCAAATATGTAAATGGAATCGTTTCTCAAGATAATTAGCAAATACCGTAACCGGCATAACTCTGTACATTCGGAGCTCGTCAGTCACGGACCTGTTCACCTCATAGATCAATTTACCTCTAGCATTTCAACATTCATCGGTTACCCCTAAGAAATTACTTTTGCCATGAAAATAAAATGAAGATACCTTTGCAGTTACCGTACCATTTACTGGTTAGTACTCCAGTTCAGTGGCGTTTACCAGTGTCACTTTGCGATATTTTTTACTATTTATACCACGTGTGCAGGCACCTTCAGGTTCAGCCAATGACGATCATAGCCAATACCACCCTTCATTTCTAAATCTCAATGATTTGACATTAGAGACGAGTTGGATAGGAATCAGATGGACGAGTTGGATAGGAAAGCTGCACTTCCGAGCATATCCACTCAACAATTGCAAGTTTTATCTTTTTTCTTTCCATTCAAAGGTGCAAGTTCATTACTATCTAAAAAAATTCAAAGGTGCAAGTTGCACAAAGAGGAAAGTGGCTGGAACTGGGCCTATCACCCTCTGGAGCTTGCAATGATAATTGGTGCTGTGGGTTTGGTTCATGTTTGACTTGGACTTATCCATATCAGCCTCCGTTCCTTGCTCTTTCTTCTGGATGAAAAGTCAGTCGTCTTCACTTTCTGGGTGTCTTCGAAGATGTCTTCTCTCTTTCCTCGTAACAAAGTTGCTGAGCATGCTTATCTTGGCAAGCCGGAAACACAATTGCACGGAGTGAGTGACAAGGACTCGTCGCTAATTGGACAATCCACGGACCACAATGCAAAGCGTTGTGATTATAGGCCCACATGTCTGTCTCTAATTCCACACACCAACTCCGCTACACTGCATTCGACCACCATTTTGACATGAAGCCTCATGAGAAAAAACCCCATATATCAGAATAAAATAAAAAATTACAGTTTTCATGAAGAAAAATTAACATCTGACCCTTGGATTCCATTTGAGCCGTCATCCAGTCACAGGGATATTGTTTTAGTAGAACCTGAAGTCGGCCACAGTGATTGTTTATTAATCCCTACTCTGTTGCCTTCAGATTGAGGTGATGCTCTCTGCCTAGAGAACAAACTAGCCTCCCATAAAAAAACACAAATGAGCAGTGACTTTCAGGGACAACAAGTGACGTGAACAAACAAAACCATCACTATTTGGTTGCAGTAATCACTTGCTGGTACTTAATTAGGAGCAGCACCGCTTTCTGTAATAAGGGAGTAGCTTGGAAGGGAGATATAAAGCGAAGCGGCAACTACCACCGATATTTCCCCGGCAATCTCTCCATCCACTAGCTCAAGCATCGCGCCATCATAAATCCTCGCCAATCAGTGCCTCCGGGTCCGATTCCAACTGAGGAGAGCTCAAATTGCGGCGAAAGATTCGAGCTTTTCTTGATTTGCGCCGCCTGCATTGGGCGGCGGACCTGTTCTCGGACATTCTTGGCAGCCGCTGAGTCGATTTGCGGGCGTTCTTCTTGGGCGCGGTGCGGTTGTTCAGGTAATGATTCGCCCTGGTTTCTCTTGAAGGCTTCATGTCTCTTTCATTTTCTAGTTGATAAACTTGTAGTAGTAAATCGCCATGCGCCAAGGTTGTCTGGTGTAGCTCGTGTCTGCTGCTGCACTGGTTTCAGTTCATGGTTCGATGTTGTTCAGGTGATTGTTGGGAGGGTTGGCTCTTTGGTTCTGGGAATCAGTTGGAGCGTTCTTGGTTGTTTAGGGGTTCAGATTCCTGGGCTTTACTTGGGTTTTGCTCAATTTGTTTCTGCTCCTCAGTGGGACAAACCTCTATCGCGTTCTTCAGTTTCCCTCAATTCGAGTCTTTTTTTTTTTAATAGAAAATGTTTTGTTGCATTCGGGAAGAAGAGGTAGTGTAGGTTTGTTCATGATTTGAGGCGAGCATTTGGTGGATTTGCAGTATTTGCGTCCCTTCATCAGGTGAAATATCACATTTTCTAACAAAAAAAAAAAAGAAGAAGATGCGTACTTGACGAAGTTGAAGGGCTTATCTTTCCTGCGTCTTGTTGATCTAGCCATAATGTCATTATTGAGGTATAACAAAGTGGTCTGCTTAAATAAAGGTAACCGAACAGTTCCACGTACTGAATTATGACCTGTTAAAATAAGAGCACATAATGGAACAAAATTCAAACGGCAGGAGTCACTTTCAGCTATGCTTATGGAGTAGAAATCAGACCTTTTCCTACCAACTACTTTTCCTTTTTATAAAGAGCATTGTAATAAGCCTGAATCGACCTAGTTGTCCTTTTTGTTGGCAACAGGATTTGCAGGTTCTGGAGGTATGAGGTTATGGTTTCTCTGCCTCTTGCCTCTTCTCTGTCTGCCTGCATCGATTCAGTCCGAGGATTACTCAGATGTAACAGTTATTGTTCGAGGTTCTGAGACAATTGCTTCAACCAGTGATGAGTTTGTTTGCGCCACCATTGATTGGTGGCCTCCGGAGAAGTGCAACTACGACCAGTGCCCTTGGGGGCAAGCTTCAGTCTTGAATTTGGTATGTTCTCACTTCCCAAGAATGCCCTCTTCATGTGGTATTTGATGCATTAGTAAATGACTAATCTTAGTCCTTTTGTGAATTCTCTCAGGACTTGACGAATCCGTTGTTAGCAAAAGCTATCCAAGGTGTGTGCATTCATACTAATGTTAGTGAAGAATATTTTACCAGTATACAGTTGCAAATTCCCGAGGCTTGTTTCTTAAAGTGACAATTGATGGAATCAACCTTAGCATTACTATGAGATATGGATAATCATTATCTGGTAATAGGTCTAGGGGACTGTAACATCTCATGCATAAATGAACTGCACAAATATACCACTTCCTGTAGATTTGACCAACTCTGAAACTTTTCAGAGCAAATATTCTCAAATGTAGTTTTGTCTTCTTAGTGGCAGTTCAGCATCATTCTGTCATAAATTTATTCTTTTTTTCTATTTTTTCATATAGCCTTTAGCCCACTTCGTGTCAGAGTCGGAGGTTCATTACAAGATCAAGTGGTATACGGCACACCAAATTTAGGATCTCCATGCAACCCATTCACAAAGGTTTCAGGTGGCCTGTTTGGATTTTCTCAAGGATGCATAACCATGGAAAGATGGGATGCCATTAATGATCTTTTTGTGAATACTGGGTGAGGCATTCTTTCTCCAGTTGTTTATCACCCTCAGATCTTGTTACTGCATCTTTAAGCTTATTATATGGTGACCTGCTATTCTGTTCATTTGTATTATATTACTTCATACAGCAGTTTCCTGAATCGAATTTTGTTTGATCCTTCAGTGCAGTTGTTACCTTTGGTCTCAATGCTCTTCAAGGGCGGCAACAGATACGCAAAAGCGTCTGGGGTGGTGCGTGGAATTCTAGCAATGCCCGGGAGTTCATGGAATACACTGTTTCAAGGAACTATCCTATAGATTCTTGGGAATTTGGTAATGTATTGTGTGAGAAAATTTTCTATGTGCTGCCTCCGAAGTTGAGAATATATTTCATTCATGTAGTGCTTATAAAAGATGCGGTGCTCATGTTGTAGGTAATGAATTAAGTGGAAGTGGAGTTGGTGCAAGTGTGGGAGTAGAACAATATGGAAAGGACATAGTTGAACTCCAAAGCATCATCAATCAGTTATATGGAGACTCTACAAAACCATTGGTTGTGGCTCCTGGAGGATTCTATGACCAAAAATGGTTCGCTCAGCTGCTTGAGGTCTCTGGGCCAAATGTTCTCAACGCCATGACACATCATATTTACAATCTTGGTGCCGGTGAGTAATCTTTTAAAATAAATGTGGATACTACTTGTCAGTAATCCATGTTTCCTGACTCACCAAGAGGTCACAATCTTGATGACTTACAATTTCATATAGGTAATGATCCACAAGTTGCAAATAGAATTTTGAACCCACAATATTTGGGCCGGATCTCTGATACCTTCAGAAGTCTCCAACTCACAATACAGCGCCATGGGCCATGGTCTGCTCCATGGGTTGGGGAAGCCGGCGGTGCATACAACAGTGGCAGTCGTCAAGTGTCCAACACATTCCTGAACAGTTTCTGGTAATTACTTGTTAGATGGGCCAATAATTCAATCTTCACTGTGGTGGTTACCTTGTTCCATTTCTCATGTTTTCTGTGTCTGCTAGGTACCTTGATCAACTTGGCCAGTCAGCAAAGTATGACACTAAAGTTTACTGCAGACAAACTTTGATTGGCGGCAACTATGGGCTTCTAGACACCGACACTTTCGTTCCGAACCCCGATTACTACAGGCAAGTCACTGTAATGAATATGCTGCCATAGTCATGCTTAGCCGCTTGGATATTCATATTACATGGACTAAACTCTGGTATATGTTCAGTGCATTGCTGTGGCATCGGCTTATGGGGACGGGAGTTCTTTCCATAGACATCAGTGGTTCTTCATACTTGCGTGCCTATGCACATTGTGGAAAGCAAAAGGTTTGAATCTAACCTAAGATTTGATTACTAATCCATTTTGTTGCACAAAACTGAAAAATATATGAGAAAGTCAAAGTTGTAATGTGCAACCATGCCAGCCTGTTTGTAAGCATAGCATTTTGAGATTCAAGTGAGCAGATGCTGATTTCTTTGTGCTCAAAATTCTTTACTGCTACAGGGTGGCGTTGCTCTCCTCTTGCTCAACCTGCACAGGAGCATGGGATTCATGGTTTCAGTCAGGAACGACCTCAATGTCGATCTAGCTGAGGGGCAAGGGATCAGAAGGGACAATGCGTTTGTTCATGGACTTAAAAAGACAGTATCTTGGGTCGGGAGCAAAGCTTCTGATGGGCTGGAGAAGAGGGAGGAGTACCATCTGTCGGGAAAGATGGGAACCGTTTTGCCCGCACCATGATGCTGAATGGAGCTCCTCTTGAACTCACTGAAGATGGCAACATCCCTCAGCTGTATCCGGTGCAAGTTTCAGTCAACTCACCGATCTATGTTGCTCCTCTAACCATTGCGTTCATCGTTTTTCCTGATTTTGAGGCTGAAGCGTGCAGCCGATGACCAATTGTATATAGAAAATTGTGAGGGTTTCTGCTACTATAGAGCGTTCTTAAGAATACAAATACTGTAAAGATTTGTATTCTATTCTGTTTGTGCCCCAACTGGGCCTGTACGATTCTCCGTCATAAATAGAGCTTCCTTGTTACTAATGCCATACAAATCTGTGTATATATTCCTGGTTAATGTACAATACATACATCGTCTCTGAAAAAGAAAATTGCAGCTTTACAAGTTACAAAGATCTTCCCAATAACCTATATTAGTCAAAGTTTGCCTCTATAAACAATATACTACCAAACCAATGGACTGACATGCATGAAGTAACTTTGAGACGGTCCAGACAGATGGTGCAATGGAACATAATTTATCTTTTGCAACGATCACAAACAGATATGTGAAATATTTCAGGCAAGTGTTCAAGGTTCACTTTGCAAAATAAAAAAAATCCCATGCTGTTCACATGGTGAACTGTGTATATTCTTCATCAATTACAATAGTGATGGGGAGGCTACCATCAATTCCGCCAAATCAGGCAGCTTATATCGCTCCATCAAATACAAAAGAATCCTAAACAATATTGTAATTTCATAAGCTATAATACAAATAGAATAAATAAAAAGGAAAGAAATCCTAGAGTAAATGGGAAAAACATTTCCTTTCTGACTTTCTGTTCACTAAATATTCTTCATCAGTGCAAGTAACCCTCCGTGGGTTACTGAGCAGAGAGCATTTCCCATCTAGCTTTCACATACTCTCTGGTATCAATCTCCAAAATAACAAATTTAATTTCATTTAATATGTGCCTTTACTTATTTTGTCATCAAATCTACAACTGGGGTTCCATTATATGACAATTTCTTATGAATTCATTTGAGTAGTTCACATGTCTTGTCCAAAATGGCTGCAAATGTTTAAAACCTATATCCAGCCATGGCTTACTTTGTCCATTATAATGTATAACTGCTGCTTGTCGAACACTACTGATATCTGTCTTTTCTTGATAACCCAAGCCTAACATATGCCATGATGGATCAATGGGATGAACATGGCCTTTAAATGCTATAAGGCCTGGTGGTAATGTTCCAAGCCTCCAAAGTGTGAAGTTTGACTTCAGATTCTGCATGCAAAGAGAAATATTCAAGCTTATAACCTTTTCAAATGTTAAAGTATAGACTGGAAAGCAATGCTCATAATATGGAATTCGGCGCCAATCACTACGAAGTGAGTGTTTCACTTCTAAGAAATCACGAGAATCAGCAAGCATGTACATATTCTTATTTTGATGACCTTTAAAACTTTTACTACAAGAAAACGCAAATAAGCCTAACAGGCAAGAGGCCATATTGCACTTCCAAAAGCTGTATTTATACGCTTGTTTCTGTGAAATGACAAAGAAACTATCTAGGCTTACCTCCTTGACCCAATGATGGTATTTGTCTTTAATCGTTGTCTTCCTCCATGCATTCAGGTCAAAAATGTTCATTCCATATGCCCAAGCACACTCTGAAGGGTCAAAGTTATTTGCGATGAGTGGGTGAGAAAAGTTAAAATAATTCCTGAACCTCTTAGACATCACCCAACTGTCTCCACCTCTGCAAGTCTCAACAGCACCATTAACCTTTCCAGCTAGATCAATATCCCAAAGTGATGACAGGTCATGCTGGACAACAACGTCATCGTCAAGAAATACGACCTTGTTGAGGCTTGGGAACAGCTGGTTTCACAGATTACAAGTGTTATTACTACGCCATTATTGAATTTTCAGCAAGAAAAAAAGGTATCTTAACTAATATAACTGCATTTTTAATAAGTTTACACCGCTTAAGTCCAAATATGTTGAAGAGGACAATGTATTCATGTAGCATAGCATGTCTCTTGTCCCTTGGAAGGACCAGATAAGTACAATAGGATCAACGTGACAAGTTTTATTATAGTAAGGACTAAGGAAAGTACTTTCAATTCTTTTGCAGTGCTCATTGTTTCAGCTCATCCTTTTAACACATACTATGCATGAATACTCGTTCATCAAACACTAGAGCTGACAAACAGCAGGAAGAAATAAGAATAGTAGTCAGTCAATGTACCTCAGGCAAGTATATTCGAATATGATTGAGCACGGAAGTATATGTTGGGCTTCCTGCCTGCAGCTTGGCTGCAAAAACCCTGGGGCTGTCACTGGCACTGGTTCGTGTAACATGTTCTCCATGGTAACGATCTCTGACCGTGCGCTGAGTTTCAATAGCTTCAAGAACGGGAACATTTTCTTTCGTCAACCAATCAAACTGGTGAACACCTTTCACTTCAACAATAGCAGGAGAAAGAGAATTCAGAGCAAACCACGAATGCATGGCAGGATAGGTCTTTTTGTCAGTAATGACATGGAAAACTATCCTCTCAGGCTTCAACGATGATCTAACAGTTGATGTGACCACAACTGAGGCTGCTAGTATGTTATCCGATGCTAAAACAAAATGGTGATAGGAGTTGTCGGATAGACAAGGCACCAACTCTGGGGGTGGAAGTTGTTTTCGTGCGAGAGCATTTGAGGAGTATTCATCAGTTAAACGCAATGAAAGACAATAAAGGCCTTTGGGAACAGCAATTGCAGCATAGTGTTTGTTTAACTGCTCAGATAACCTTGAAGATCTCAATTCCTTATCCATGCTCTCCATCTGCATGTATAAAATGAATATAAGAATTGCAACTTGCTGTGATATGTGAGAAGCAACAAAATTTATATAGATAATATAATGGCACACAGCTGATATCAGAAGTTCAAAACTTAGGTTGGTGAGCACATACACTAGGTGCATTAGTTTTGAGGGAGGTTGTGTAAGCACCGTAGAGGTCAAAATTGTAAGCAAGATAAGTATTTATTTTCCAAGCCATGCTAGTTCTGCTGTAAAATGACTTTAGATGTAGTATCAGATAGATAGAAACCGGTAACCATTGTTTACTCAATGGACTCATTATGAAACATCCTCATTATGCCACATGACTATTAAAGCTATAGTCATTGGATGGAGCTCAATTAAGTTGTTAAACTTCAGACCCGAAAATACTTGAGTTGCTTCAATTAGACTCCTTCCACTTGAAAGAATGGAGGTTTGTTAAACACTAACAACCCTTGGTATTATTAGATGAAAGACACCTGTTCATACGAAAATATAATCTTGTGTAATTAATAGTGTACAACTCGTGATACCACTAAAACAGCATTAACTAGAATTGGTGTAATGCTTACATAATAAAGGAGGCTGCAAAGGACAGTCAAAGTTTACAAGAGGGAGGGAGGGGGGGGGGGGGGGGGGGGGGGGGGGGGGGCGAAGATGCTAAGCTTACCATGGACTTCAACTTAAAAGCAAAGGACCTTAAATCATAGTCACTACTTTTCATATCCCAAACAAATTCATGAAATGATTCTGGTATCTTTAAATCAACAGGAACTTCCTCAGAATTTATTTCATCAAGAATTGCATACAAATCCCTCACAAGCCTCTGCAATTTGAACACAGATGTCAAATAAATAACAAATTCTCAAAAGAAAAAGGGAAAAAATAAAAGAATTAAGCACATGTTGGTACCATGGAACCATCGTTGCCCCTGCCAAGAAGGCGTGGACCTAACCGCCTTCCCAGACAATCTGATAAGAACAGCTCATGATTAGTATCAAGTGCTTGACCAAATAGTGTACAATGAAATCTTTTAACAAGGTTCAGGAACCAGCAAAGAAAAAAAACGTTCTGCTTCAAACAGCCAGGTAAGACAAACCCACTCCATGTTGAGATACCTATTCCCTCGGTCTAGCAACAATAAATACTCCCTCCGTCATAAAAAATGGCATTCTAGTTTTGTCCTAAGTCAAACTATCTTACTTGGACCAAACTATAGGAAATAGTATCAACATTATGACACCAAATATGCATAACATGAAAATATATTCCATGATGAATCCAGTGATACAATTTTACACTACAAATATTGTACTTTTCATCAAAGTTTGGTCAAACTTCAAATGGTTTGACTTAGGACAAAACTAGAATGCCACTTTTTATGGGACAGAGGTAGTACATTTTTCATAGAAGATTTAATTACTTAACTGATCCTGCGACAGTAAGCAAAGATGATAAAGAGAAGCCTTCTTTTCAATGTGCAGATTATGATGTACTAAACCAAGCAAATAAATCCCAAATCCTGCTGTGCATAGCTTTTAGACAATACTGGTTATTAGTGTGAACGCAGCTGTTCATCTTCGAACATCATTGCAGCATTCTGGCTGGGTACTGTAGTAACTTCAAATCTAAGACATGCATCTAAAGACAAATACGCGCATGATCTTTTCTCTACATATTATACTGTAGAAAAGTGGGGTTTTGCATCAAATACTAGGCGGTTCTATCATAAATGTGTCATTATTATCTTTTATCACAAAAGAAAATTACACATGCTGTGGAAGTGATATTAGCAACTATTTAAGCTGCCACAAAAAGGCAAGTGTCCTTCTCTTCTGTTACCTTTTATATAGATAATCCTAGATTAGCAGTTTTGGTGAAACATGAGCAAATACTATAGGTCGTTATTCAGCTAACGAAGCACATGTGCAAACAAATATGCTGTCCAAAGAGCCCTTAGATTCTAGAAACGCTGATTCTCCAATAAGCAGAGAAGCAAACGCTACCCCCAAACATGGCCAAAGAGCCCTTAGATTCTAGGACAGCAAGTAGGCAAGTCCCGCTAGTCACGACAGATACAGTTATGTATGTGCACAACACTACAAGGATTTAGGTTAAAAATGACAACTTAATCAACCACATTCCCGGTATTCGCTGACCGAACCGCGCAATTCATGGTACAGGGTGCACACTGAGCATCTCTAGTCAAGCAGTACGTTACCTACTCTTTTGGTACTAACAATGTGCTGTCTCACACCATTCAGGAAGCACACGCGATTTCGAGACAATAGAAGCGACAACACGCATCATCATCACCATTTCAATTCTGAAAAACGGAAGCGGCAGCACGTTCGGAGGAGTACGCACCTAGGGAGGAGCACTTGTTGAAGCCCTCGAGCGTCATGACGGCGGTGAGTATGAAGACGAAGGGCAGGAGGAAGGCGAGGATGAGGACGGTGTGGAAGACGGTGCGGTAGGAGAAGTGGCGCGCGGCGGTCTTGAGCCTCATCAAGTCTAGCAGGCCATGGCTAGTGGAGATGGTGAGGCTCCTCATGCTGGGCGACAGCCGGATCTGCATCCTCGCCGCCCGGCGGCGGCGGCCTCGGCCGCCTCTGCTGCTGCTGCTCCTGCTGCTGTCCCCTCGCGGGATCCGAGGCGCATCGGGAGCTTCTCCGGGCCGTGGGGGAGCTCAGAGGGCGCATCCCGGCGCGGCGCCGCGGGGGCCGGAGCCGCCGGCCGGATCCGGCATTGGCGCGAGGGAACCGACAACCCTCCCTACCGACCCAGTGACCGATCCGCGGCTTGCCTCGCCTCCTGTTCCCACGCCGCGTCTTTTGATGCCGCGCTGGTTCTCGCGCTCGCCCAACCCGGATCAAGAAACCCGGGGCGGCTGCGGCTGCGGCTGCTGCTTCCTTCCCGGGCGGATGGCTCTTGCGGTTCGTCACCGCGCAAGAACTCGTGGAAATGGGAGGGGATCGCGTGGGGCGGGAGGAAGGAGGGGTTTGATCTGGGGTTCTCGCCGGTGAGGTTCGCGGATTGGGGATGAGGCGGGGGAGGAGGAAGACGAGGGATTTGACCCACCCGACGAAGAGCGAGCCAGCGAGCACGAGTGAGTCGGGTCCGGCGGGCGAGTCGGAGTCCGGTTCCTCCTACCGCGTCGGCGTGGCTGGGTTCGGTCGGTCGGGTGGGTGGGTCAACGTCAAACTCAAACCAGACGCAACGGACTGTTCCAGGAAGAAGAACGCTCGGCCAAGTAAGCAGCACGACCCTATCAAAAAAAAAAGTAAGCAGCACGAGTGCACGACTACGAGCAATGACACATGATATTGTAATGCGCTTTTTGTGTTACAAGGCACTGAAAAAAAATGATTTCCTATAAGACATCATAAAATTTAGGACGCCACTAACGTGCTAGCGGTAGCTAGATCAAAGGATCTAGCTACCAGTACAGGTATCAGTTCCATCGAGGGAACTTCCTATTGAGACACCGGCGAGATTAGCACCACCTCCGCGGAAAACGGACGCGGGCGCGCCTCCTTCGAGCCGTCGGCAAGGCGCGCCGCCTGGTGGCTTCGCCGTTGCGTCGCCTGCGGGCAGCCAGCTCGTTGCGCCTCCTGCAGGTTTCGTCAGCGCGCTGCCTGCGTGTCGCCTCGGCATGCCTCCTGCAGGCCTCGTCGGTGCTCGAATGGCTGGTTGCTACATCGACCAAGCCAGCTACCACTTGTAGGATAGACTTTTCCTAAAATTTAATGTTGTCTGGTGGACACTGCACAACTATGATATTATCTAAACTAAATTACTCTTTAGCAAAATATAAATTATTTTAACTTTTTTCATCTCCTTTATATGAAATGCATTACAAATTAGCATATTTTTCAAATTTATTTTGATTGATTATATAACTTTTCTACCAGACTATGCAACAATCAGATAATAAATTTTAAAAAAACCTTTAAAAAAATAAGTGACAAATAGCGTACCATGTAAGTTTGCAAAACCGTCGGTAACCGGTCGGTTATCGTGGTAACCGACCTTACAGGTCCGGTCAGTTTATTCGGTTTACCGGTTTTTGATTTTGAATTTGAAATAAATTTGAAAATTCTACGAATTTTGTCCGGTTTTCATCGGTTTCGATCGGTTGACCGGTTACCGACCGGTAACGGTCTTACCGGTCCGTCTCGGTTGGAACGGTTTCATCGGTAAGGTAAACTTGATTGCGGTCATCTTTTTTCATTACTCTCTCGGCTACTATGACCACATCACTCACTGGCCATCGACAGCTTCTCGCGTTGGGCAATATAGCAGTGCGTGTGTTCAATTACACGCTAATCCGAGAACTTTATATATATCGGTTGGCAAACTTCCTAACTTAAAAGCAATGCAAGTGTATGGCTATTACCATTGATATACTTTATAAATTCTCGCGGTGGAACTTTGCTATCAAACATTCAGCTCGTTCGGCTGCTCTACTTGCAGCCGGCTGCGGTTGCAGCTCACTCACGTGGCTACAGTGCTGCTGCCAGCGGCTACAGTGTTTTCTCTCAGAAAAACAGCGCAGCGGCTACAGTAAAACAGCCTGCCGAACAGACCGATTGTTGCTAAACTAGTGGCTAGGTTCAGTTTAGGATTGACTTATGGAATGAAGAATCCTGTCACGTGACTTCACATAGTTGTATTCATCCTCACTCAACAAAGTCGGTCACAACCCACACAATAGTTTGAGAATGAGATTGACCAAACTTCATCAACATTTCCAGTTGCCATTGTTGGCTGAGGCACACATTCAATATGATGATCTATGCGTATAGAGTGGAAACCTCAGGCCACTTATTTCCAAACTGCAACTTTGCTTGCAATATCTGGGCTTCAATTGGAGTTATCAGTAGCAGAAAGTAACATTTTTTATGACGAAGAGAATATCATTTATTTTTTCTCCTTTTTTGGCCTTTTGTTTTCCTTTGAACACTGTAATGCATTCCATGCAGCTTTAATATATTATAAAAAATACTCTCCCAAACAATTTACTTTGTTCGTTGCACTATCCAAATAAAATCATGACTTACTTTATTCCTCAAAACAATTTCATTCGGTGCAATATACATCATATTGATTTTTTTTTTGTTTCTTGGCTTACTAGTGGAATTTGAAGCTATGATACTCTATGTTAGTTTCACAAAAAAACCATAGTCTATGTAAAATTGGTGGAGTTGGTCAGTTCACTTTTCCTTTTAGAAGTAGTTCATTTTTTTAGAGGAGGTCATTTTTTTTGAATTGGAGGTTAGTTCATTTTGATGGAGCATTTTATTTTCTAATCTCGAACCCTCAACTATCAACTAGACTTAAATTTCATAAAAATACCGGCCACTACCCCTAATTACACAACTTACCGCTTCGTTCTATTCCTCCTCCGTCTCCCATATCTCCCCCGCGCCCGCCTCCTTTCTCAGGCCGCCGCCGTCGCTCGCCGCTCCTGCCACCACCGCGCTCCAGCCCCCGCCGCCCCAACACCGCGCCCCAGCCCCATCTCTTCAGATCCGCGCCCCCACCCCGACGGTTGAGCGAGCCCCATGTTGGCCGACCCCGAGCAGGCCGTCCCGAGCGAGCCGCTTTGCCGCCCCAAGCAGGATGACGCCCCCGAGCAACTCGCCGTACGTTCAAGCACAGGCATATCTGCTCCGTCGCCACGCAAACTCCGGCCGTTCCCAGGCACGTCACGGCAAGCGCGGCGGCCAGATGGCACGCCACTACTCCAGGTGAGAGCTGAGCTCTCCTTCCCAATCCTCCTCCATTTTGCAGTCGATATTAAGGCTGGATGTAGCGGGGATAGCCGGATAGGTCGATCTGGGGCGAAAGAAACTTACTTTTGCCCGTGGGCGGGGGCAGGAATGTGGGTGGGGATGGGATGCCGGGCAGCTCTGTCAGGCGACCTTGGGATGGCACGTTATTAGATCTATTCACGCCTGCTGCTTGGTTGTAACAGCTTACTCGCGATGTCGTGTACTGATTTTCGAATTCTGTGCTGTAGCGAGTTGAGGACGTGTTTGAGGAATTGATCAGCAAGATAGCAGACGTGGATTTCGACCTGCCGCCGTCGTTGAAAGAGTGGAAGCGAAGCTACTATGTACCAATCAAACGGAGTATCCTTACATGCCTTGCCGTTCTTTTCAAAATTTGCCTCAGTTATTGTTTCTCTTAATATAGTTAGACGATTTATGCTTTTGCCTGATTTAAATGTGTGCCATCTCTCATCAGACATATCATATTTTGACACGTGGTTTGCCGCGTTCTGTAACGTTCTTTGTCTTTCATCTACCAATCCAGATTTTTCCTCTACCCATGTAGATCTGTTACTCGTCAAGAGGCCGTTGTTGCTTAATCGTCCTTGTTTTAACAAGCGTGCATCAAATGTTTGTATTTTCCAAGAATGTGCAGTTCTCAATACTAGGATGCATTTCAAGATGGCCTAATGTGGTCTTGTTCATCTTTTCTCAGTGAGTCCAAAATCTAAAAATCCCCTGTTTTAGTGGAGTTTTCCTTTATTCCCTTACAATGTCAATGAAAATATTTCTGTAGTCTAGAAAATTTAAATATGTACCATTCTTATGAAGATTTTAGCATTATTGTTTTTCTTAGTTTTATTAAGATGTATATCTCACCAAGAGACGCATTGAAGATGATGGCATTTTCTGTTCCTGTACCCCTTCTTCTGGATCCCCAGTTGCTTGTGGCAAAGATTGCCAATGTGGGTAAGCTTTCTCTTTCCTCACCTGTGTCAAATATTCCTTTGACTGGCTGCATATTATTTCGGAATCATGAGTTTTCATGAAGTATTGTCATGTCTCTTGTGAAAGGTTTCTATTTTGTAACGTTCCTATAACAGATATCTTGTTATTCATATTTCTTCTCAGTTTGTGATCCTTAAGTACATCCACTGTCTGCCAAGTTTACATGACATATCTTTGTGTATGTGTATACATAAACCTGTAATCAGTTCTTGAGTTCTTAGTTTATATAAACTTTTAGGAAAGAATGAAAAAAGAAAGCATGCAAATTTGTTAAGCTATTTGATTAATGCACTGTATGTTTAATCGCTGTTGAGACATTCTTGATTATATTACTGGATTTTGTTAATGCAGGATGCTGTTCTCTTGTTGTTCATCAGAATGTAAATGTGACGATACGTGTGCCAACAAATCATTCCAACACAGACCTCTGAAGAAAACAAGATTGATTACGGTAAGATTAATACTGTGAGATTTATTCAAGTTTTCATGATGATATATATTGGAAACAAATGTCCATTTAAGGAGAAGTGAAGGTGAACAATCAATGTATTTGCTGATTGCAGTGCATGTTATACGTATATAGCCTATCTGTTGACGCTTTGGGCATATAGGAAATTTTTAATGTTCTGTGTAAAGAGGGGTGTTGCACGATTCCGAACTGGATTCAGGGTGTCTGACAGCAAAATAATGTTACTTGGAATAAATTATGCGCACTAACATGTGAAGTCAGTAACGGCATGATGGCTGTCAAACAGAGTAACACCCTGTCAAAATTTCATGCCATATCTTTTGTTTCCCAGAACATTTCTTGCTGGGGAATTCTTTTTTTTTTTTTGCTCTGTTCTGCTATTTTTCTGATGCACTCCTTAGAAACAAACGTGGCTCAATTTCCTGTTCCAGCTGGGTGATTCCTTTATTTGTCTTCGAAAATTGGCCTCAGGGTACAGTGGGCTTTTTCTTCCCCAATAGTAGTGAGAATCCTACAAAGGCAGGCCCGTGTCATGATCCCATCTGGCTCTGGGGACCTGTATGCGCCGCAATCATAAAACCCTAGATCTGGTTGCTTCAGGACCCAGTTCTGCCCCATTTCTATTTCTATCTCCTGATAACGAGTTCCTGTGTCCTCACCTCACTTCGCCATTCCACCGTCGTCGGTGTCTCCGCTGGGGAGAGACAATGTCAGCCCGGAGCGAAGATAGTGTGCTCTCTCCACCTTGCAAAGTTCCTGCTGGTCACTGTCATCCTGATCTTAGTCGTGCTGATTCTGCTACCTCAAACTGTGGCCGACAGTCTCGTCATGCCGAAAAAATCGTCCCGCCATAATTTATTGATTCTGGTGAGTTGTGATTGTCGCGAACTTCATAGAATCTTTCCAGCTAACCATGTATATGGTCGACGTGATCCGATATGTGTTTTAACCTTTGAGAATACAAATAGATCTCAAAAAGAAAATGCTTAAGCTTCCATGATTGGTGTGCAAATATGGTATATCTCCCTTGTTAAGCCGGGACCCAAAACTGGGCTGTATTTGTTATAGACGACAAGATTTTCGTTGACATGTTGCAAGACATTCTAGTGATATTTGTTTTCATCATGTGTTTAGTGCTTTACCTTACCATTTATGGTTTAACTCGAACTAGTAATGCTTTGCCCTGTTATTTTGCAATCTGTATACCACTAGTATTTGTTTTTACTATTTGTGATATAACTGAAGTATTTTTCCTAGAGTTTAACCATCCAATATCCATTTTTGTATATCCAGCATTACCTTCTTGTAGATGTTCGCTGTCCAGAATTGATTTTGCTTGTTAAAGAAGCTTTCTTGTTTTGTGAGGCAGCGTTAGATGCGGACGAAGGGTATACTTCAGCTATAGAATACTCCCTCCGTTTTCTTAGTGTTGATGTTAGGGCATGTAAGTTAGCACAAATTTGTGCTAAAATCGATGTCCTAACGTCAACAAAATGAAAACAGAGGAAGTACTTTGTAGTAGTTGTGTTTTCAATGGATATTTGTTAGTTGAATTGAATTTGTTATGTGAGGAAGCTATCAGTTCCATAAAGGTACTCTGAATTTTGATTTGATAATTGGCCTACTAAATCCACATTACTAACTTTTAAAAGAACTGTTGTATTTACTTGTCCCTCAAACCTTTCCTTAGTATGTTATGAACATTTCCCAGTTCAAAAAAGATTTCTTTTTTTCAGACTGAAAAATGTGGCTCTGGACTGGTAGCTGAGGATGAAATAAAGAAAGGAGAATTTGTTATTGAATACGTGGGAGAAGGTATGGTTTTGTTCAAATTTACGTAGGCATAATAATGTATGTCTCAACATCGGATGCTGGACATTTAAAACTGACATCCACATATCTTGGATCACTGTTAATAGTTATTGATGACAGAACTTGTGAGCAAAGACTATGGAAAATGAGAAGGCAGGGTCACACTAACTTCTACCTTTGTGAGGTCAGTAGCAATATGATCATTGATGCGACAAACAAGGGAAACATGTCTCGGTTCATAAACCATAGTTGTGAACCTAACACAGAGATGCAGAAATGGTTAGTCATACTCTACATACGCCTTACTTCCGCGATCCACTCTAATGAACATGATATAACTAGCATCACATTATTTCAGGAGCGTCGATGGAGAGACCAGAGTTGGAATTTTCGCTCTTCGTAACATAAAGAAAGGGGAAGAGCTGACCTACGACTATAAGTAAGTCCCTCCGAGTCTCCCAGCTGGTCTTATCCTTCTATTTCGTTCCATTTTTTTGACAAAAATTCTTTCACCCAACTTGAACTATTACTTCGTGTAGTTGGACTGTCTTTTTGTCCTTAATCTCTTTGCATTATTCACAGATTTGTCCAGTTTGGAGCGGGTCAAGATTGTCATTGTGGGTCTTCAAACTGCAGAAAAATGCTTGGCACACCTAAGACGGTTAACTCAATTGTTCTTCACAATGGAAATTCAGGAAGCTCACAGGCTAAGCCTGCCAGAAAGAAAAGAAAAACATACTGTGAGAATTGCATTGGGCAGACTCTTCGGTTCTGGCATCCACGAGAAAACATGTAGCCTTCGATATCCATAATCACTTTCTTGCTGGGAACATTTATAAGTTTCTCGAAAGACGAAATTTTATATCATATACTACTGCTTCCCAAACATAAGAAAACCGTTCAATTCAAATTGCTATCTACTTGATTTATGTTTTTACTATTAACACGTTGCAAAGGAATTAGCTTGGAAGACTGCCTAGGAGTGTCCTATGCCTTCCTGCAGTGTTTCATGATTACTAACACTTAGAGTGTGTGCATACACTTTTCTATGATATTTTAGTGCTTATCAGATTGAGGAAGTTGTTAGATATCCCTCTATTTGTTGTGTCCATTTTTTATGGATTTTGACTGCTTGTCTTTCCCAATATTACTCCTTCAGGTATGTTGCATGTTGGGTATACGAATTCGACCAAGAAACAAAGATACATACTGTGAGTTTGTTACCTTACGATTTTACCAATATATAAATAATATGATTTGATTGATTACTTTTTTATGATCTTTATATTAATTCAGCTGCAGTTTTGCGACTACAGTCTTGAAAAGTTTAATTTGAAAGATGAAGAATGGCACTTCTTGCCGGTATGACATTCAAGTTACATATATGTTCTATTCGTCTTATGAAGCATTTAGTTTCTGCTATTCCTTGCTTTTGGTTACCACTGTATATATATCTTGGATCTTTGTTGATTCAAATCCTTGGAAGTTATCATAGCATTGCTAGCTTCGTTTTCATTTACTTAACGCTCGATTAATATCTTTATCACTGATTTTTGGAGTAGCTTTCTGCTACTTCCTTGTCAAATAGGTGTACAATACATACATAAATCTGCTGTTCTCAAGTTCCAATGTAAAACATGTGGAGAATCTATCCATTGTACTGAATTTGTTTGTGTTAGTGTTGATGGTTCCATGAAACCAAGGCTCTGCTGCCAACTTCTTTTCAGTCGCGTTGAGAAGTATCTAGCTTGTAACATGACATTATCTTTCTCCAGGTTGGCGATGAATCAGATGGATAAGCAATACATATATGTTTAATTGAAGGTAACTTTGACAATTTACTGGCATTTTGTTCTTTCCATAATCACATCATTCTTGTACGCAAATCCTTGTTCCTCATTATAGTTTGTTCACTCGTACAAGATATTTTATTTGTTTAGTTTTCTTTGTTTTCTTATTCATTTGTACTGCAACCCTATCCTGACCTTTAGTGATTATATTGAATTGAGGTGTGTTTTCCCAACTTCTTGTTGCAAGGTGGTACCGTGCCCCCCCCCCCCCCCCACCCCCCCAACAAAAAAAAAAAGAAAAGAAAAAAAGAAAAGGGACCCGTACGCAGTTAGAATAAGCGGATAGGGAATTCTCGAGCGCGGTCAGCAATGCCTTCGGGATGTCTCTCTCCTTGGGTCTTTAGTTTCCAACTAACAAACATTTTCAGTATTTGGAAACGGAATCTAGATTGTTACCTTACCTCTGGTTCATGCTGGCTGCTCTTAGGGCGACCGCAATGTGTGAACAAAGTCGGCAGTAGGCAATAAATGACCGGTAGGATACATTGTGGAACCCGGTAGTAGCAGAAACAAACTTGCTGCCGGCAATAGCGCTACTTCCCTGTAGTAACGAATAAAAAATCATTATTCTCTCTCGTTCTGTCCGGCCTCCTCCCGACACAATCCTTTGGACCCCAGCTACAGTAGTGGCAGGCTTTAAGCATTGTGAAACTTGCAATAGTTAAAACCGATTGACACCTATTACCGACGTCGGTAGTAAACATTGCTGGTGCCCTTAAGCATGCAGTGCTTAAGTTCAGACATGATCTCCTTTTTATCCTTGCCCCTTGGTGATTTTTCTCAAGATGGTTAGGTGTTTGGAAATGTGTTCTTCTGTTTTTCATTTTCTACAATTTTTATCAGAAATTATGTATTATGGTACCTTTTATTTTTATGGTGTGGGAGCTTCAGTAGAGATGGCATTTCGCATCCATTTCTTGTTTTAAAGGAAACTATGGATCATTCTTTCTAGTAGTAATGTTTTAAACATGCTGCAGGTTGACTCTGATTTCTTAGGTAGCGCTCTTTGATTATTGACTGATTGAAAGTTGAAACTGCTCCTTTCTTTACAGGAATGTCCTAGTTTTCTTGTGCTGCCAGCCTGATTCGGCTGATTTGTCGCGGAAGCAAAACCCGTTGAGTTTTCTCCCATTTTTCAGTTCACTGCAACTGTCAATTAAGATGGATGTGCTCCGGCCTCATGAATTACAAGTGCTGTTTAGGATAGCTGAAATGATTGGTAACCCAATTGCATTTGTTCGTTGTGCATCTTGTGATGCATAGAAACCAATAAAGTCTTGGCGAGTCGTACTGTAATCGCGCTGTCGTGTTATTCTTTGAAAGCGTAGTTTGTAACATATGATGTTGGGTGTACAAAGCTGTGCGTGCTGTTGACCTGATGATATGTTGGAGCGTTTCCTGATGCTGTTGCCTGCGTAGAACGGTTATTGTTTCGCGAGACATTATCTGATGAAACATCGGGAGGCATATATCAAAGTGATGCCTCCCAGATGTCTGGAGAGAAGCCAAAGAAGGGTTTGCTACAACAATACACCTGTTGCTAGGATTGGTGGATAATGTTTGCTTGTTGTATGCTCCCTGCACGATTCGTCTATTTCTGTAGCTTTACTAGAGCACATGTTCCTCCTAAATTTGGATTTGTACATTGTAGCAAATGATAATGTTGGTTATTGTCACAGAAAATTTGTGCCAGCTCTTGCTGGAGAACTGATGTGTTGGAGCTTTCTCCTTAGTTACTGTTCGTGTAATGATCCAACGAAACACAGGAGGCATATATCAAACTGATGTCTCCCCAGTTGGGGATTCATGAATGTCTGAAGATAAGCCAAAATTTTTGGCATAATAGTAGTCCTGTTACCAGCTTTTTGTAGATAGTATTTGCTTTTTATACGCTACCAGCATTCTTTGTTTACCTTTTTCAGTAGCTCTTCGAGACCACCTATTGCTCCTAAATTTGGATTTGTATTTGGTTTATCAAACATGTTTGTTCGCACATACATTGGTGAACCTAAGGAGTGATCTGGTGAAATATGTCTGTATTTTCAGTAATTTTTTTTTCTAACGCTCCACGACATAGCAACCGCAAGAAGCAAATGCCGTAACGCTCCACGGCAAAGCAACCCGACCCGAGCATGCTTGATCTAGACAAACGTGGCCGCGGCCGTCGCTCCCCGCCTGGACGCCGCGCTCACCTGCGAAGCAGCAACATCTGAAACCTCCTCATTTGTTTCGTTCATGCGCCTCCTCTGTTTTCTCCTCTGGCCACATATTACTGGACAAAAAAATTGTACCATACATTGGATCCATATTCAAAAAATGCTTTCCTGTGACTGCCGGTTGGCACTGTATATCTCTTGTACTGCCGTGTATATATACCGGCCCAAGCCAATGAAAAAACGCCGTCATGCAAACTGCAGTGTCACTCAGACCCTCATCTCTGCTCCGGCAGAAGCTGAAATTTATTTGCGTTGGCGGCGGCAGCAAACTGTGTCAGTGCAACAGCCACGCGGATGGAAGAAAAGAAGAAGCAATGTTGGGATCATTACTGAAGCAAGGGTCAGCACGCAATTCGAACGGGTGATCTACAACTGAACATGGTGTCCTATATGGAGAAGGATCAGTGCAACGGATTATTGGATACTCAACTCAACGGATTGTTTGGCTCATAAAAGCTTGGCAGTATACCGTATGAAACTGGCTCTAGTGAGATGGCACGTGAATCGGTCCTCTTGGAGGCCATAAAGAGTTATACCTTTTCCAAATTTTAGTCAGCATTTATTGATCAGGTGGTTCCAAGAGATCAATATATACTCAGACAAAAAAGTGTAAAGACCAAATTAACAGGAATGCTCCTTTTGAACAAACTTAAACGAGCAAGAAAGGATTGGAAATTCAGACCACATACTAAATGGGCATCGATGACACATTGACAGCGAACAAGACAGCTTGACCACTGAATTGATGTGCAGTAACACATTGAGTTTAAGCCGTACGTTCAGAAACGGAAGGACCGTACGTATCAGTATCAGGACATGCAGTTCGTAGACTTAAGTAGACATACCAAAAGGATGGATTTGGAGACTAAGGACACAGCAAAATGACAACAATTAGACAACGAGTTTGAGCTGTTGATCAGAAACACAAAAAGGACCGCGCATAACAAAATCTGCAGCTAGCTAGTAGTAGCTAGCAACTTTGAAGTACGCAGACAGAAATGGAGGTGGACCCTTGCAGTTCTTCTTACAAACCATATTGTAACATCCCAAAAACTGGAGGCCTAAACAATGTAAATAAACTCTAATTAATGTTGGGGTTATGTTTGAATTTCATATTTGAATGTTTCTGAAATTTCAAACATCATGCATGCATTGCATTTCATGTGCGCAGGAACTTCCTCGATTTTTCGTGAAAAATTTATTTGGCCAAAAATCTTGAAAAATTCATCATAGGCAGGATTCACAGAGGGGTAATTTCTATGAATTTTTCAGAATTTTAGAGATCGTTTGCATAGGTAGAAAATTCGTAAACGGCTCAACTAGTTTGAAAATTCGAAAGATAATGAAAAACCTTATTGGGCTTGACCTAGCCTGCCCGGCCCATTACCAAATCCCGAAAATAAAATAGAAAAGAAGAGAGGCTTACCTCGCCCGGCCCGTTGCAGCCCAATCCAGCCCAGTCGGCCCAACTCCGAACCGCCTCCATTCACGCGTCGTCTTCTTCCTCCGGTCAACCCGCCGTCGCCGCCCAACCATCGCCGAGCCGCCACGCAGCTCTCGCCCATGCGTCGCCCTGCAGAAGAAGATTAGTTGCCGACGCATGCCTCGTCCTCTTCCGTGCCTTCTCGCGCAAGCGCCGTGCTGGAACCCATCCCTTTTTCCCTCTCTCTCTCGTGCTCACTGACCGCCGTGGCCCCAACAAGGGAACCGCCTTAGCTTCCTATAAAAGCCTCGGCTCAGCGTCTTATCCTCTTCTCCCTCCTCTCCTTATTCCCCAGAACCAATTTATGAAGGCCAAGAAGGTTCAGAATAGGCGAATTTGCAGAATTTCCCATTTCGGCCGCCGTCGCCATCGCCGGCGATTGAGCCTCCTCCGGTGAGCTCGTCGCCCCCTTGCTGTTATTTTAGCATCTTTGAGCTTAGTTGAGTCCGTTTGTTTTTGATTTTGCCCAAGGAATCATGCGTAGGATGCTGCCGCCGATCGCCGCCTCTGCTCTGCCGCCGCCGTCCGCCGTCTGACCGCCTCCGGCCACCTCTACCTTTACTCGCTGCTCAGTGAGCTTCGCAGCCACTCGTAGATGCTATAAAGCAGCACAAACTCGTGGCTTTAGTTGAAAATTTGCTTCGCAACGCCGGCGTTCCGCCACGCCGATTAGGTCGCCGCCGCGCCGTCGCTGTAGGCCACCATCTCCGGCGAGCCGACCATCCACGCGTAGCTCTTGAGCTCGCGCACCCGTCCCGCTAGGTCATCGTCGAGGTCCGGCCGTAGTTCGCCGCCGACGAGCTGTCCAACCACCGCTGTTACTGTGCGCGATCGCTTTTCAGCTTAACAGATTAAGCTTGTGACGGGTCGCGCTGTAATTGGCCAGTTTTGGTTTAAATGTTTTAACTCGAAATCAATAGGAAAATAGTAGGGAAAAATTTAGTAAAATGCTAGAAAAATTCTTTGATGTTTTTAGGACCTTTTGGCATTGCCCATCAGAAATAAATTGTAGAAAAATTTGCTAGAAAAATATGATAAATAGTTTGTCCATATTTTTATGAAATAACTTATTTCTTCAATGGAATTAATTGGTTATTTACATAATAGGAAAGCATGCAACTACTCTGATTAAATGTGTAGGTTTGTCCCCTTTTGCATACACTTAAAATAGCATAATTACCTTATAGGTCATGCTACTAGATGTATGAGGTGCACACCTATTTTATGTGCTTAAATCATTAGATTTCACTATCTTTTATAGATACAATTTCATAAAGTATATGACCACATCAGATTGTTTTCTAATGCATTTAGGATCATTTTCTACTGTTTTATAATACTTAAAATACAAAGTATGTCATATAAATATTTAACTTAAATCATGCTTCTTATGAGTAATTGCATATTTACCTTTTTGAAATAATAGGGAGCTTTGCATGACAACCATTGCTATAGGTAAAATATACATGTAGATCCCACTATACTCCTCCTATATATAGTTACTAACATGATATGTCTAAGTCTTACTTTAAGTGTTAAACTGGTTAACCCAACTAAATGCGTATATTAATGCATGTGCATATAGGTTTATTTACGACTTATGCTCACAAATATATGTTGTGCATCATATGCATATACATGGCTTTACATAAATAATTTATTTAATGAAGAATGAGAAAACATTAGTAATTAAATTTCCTTTGAAAATATGCATAAACAACATATATGTTTTCCATGCCTATAGTCTATACACGCATTCTTGTTTATTTAAATACTTAGGTCACATGTACATATAGCACCATATCCATAATATCTGAATCATGTAAAATAAATCTTTAGAGCAAGCCACATGTAAATAATTTAGTTTAAACGAAACATATCTCTAACTATGTCATATGTATGCATAAAGACATATAAATACTTATAGAAGATAAGTATAAGTATTAATACATAGGAATGTCTCCATATGCATTAGAAGCATGTAACTTCATTTTACATGTAAATTATTTTAGGAATAACTGCTACGTAAATTTAGTTTATTTATTTATGTTTGTTTGAACGACACCATGTTCATTAATAGAAATAATTATGGATTTCTATAATAGATATGCACGCAATCACTGTCAATGAAGCATATGCATTTCGCCATCTTCACCATAAAGATTAGAAAATAGATATCTATGCATACCGTCATATCACCCATGCATTAATTAAACTAAATAACATCCATGCATGTTTTCATTTAAGAGAAAATAAGTAATAAATAACTTGTCTAGGTGAATATGGCCTTAATAAGACCAGGAGTATATCTCTTAGCAAATAATTACCGTAGAATAAATGGAGTCGCGAGAACCCTAGTATCCCTTCTTCTATTTATTTATCGATAGAATTTGATAACGCGTAGTCCATTCGTACGAACTCCGAGTACATATTTATTTTCATGAAATGCATTCCATATTCATGCTCTTTGGTTTTTATTCGAAATATGGTATTTCTATTGTAGATTTTATTGGATCTTCAATCGATGACTTTATTTGGATCTTTCGGTGTTTATCACAAACGTGAGTGAATCGTCGGAGGACTACATCGCGGGAAGATCGACACTTGAAGATCGTCGTATGAATTATGTATATAAAGGTGCGAGGCAAGCACACCCCCTTGATCATTTTGATCCTATGTTTGCAAATGCATTTAAGTGCTTAATATGTAGGATTAATTTGTGCATAATTTATATCACTAAAAATGCTCATTTGGGAAATGGTAGATACTACCTATTTGATTATATCCCCTTTGTTGAACTATATCATATCCCCTTGTAAACATAGATTGGGCTATCATAATGGTCATACGCTCTAAGCTTCATAATATAGTAAATTACTAATTAAGCTTGCTAAAATGAATGGTGATATTTTGTATAAATGTAAGTACATGTATAATCATTAAATTTACGGATTATGTTGATGGGAAATTATTGTTGATGATATATGATGATAATTTAGATGTTGACGGGTTTGGATGTGATAATATAAATTGGATTAATGATTGTTTGATAATCATGATTTTGGAGACCCGTCGCATCGCATAAGGACCGGTACATTTGTAACTTGATTTAAGGAAACATCGTGCGACCATGGATGCTGGTATGGGACGGCCATGGCTAAGTAATTAGTTGAATGTTATCTTGCCTTCTAGAAGTAGAGAAGGTGCGGATAATTCCCGATTTTAATGGGTTATTCGAAGGGGCTCCCATTACTATAACGTGTGGGATCAAAGTTTGCTGACACAATGAATTGTACCCTTTAATTCCTGCCTAACTATCCATATTTGAAGGAGGGGATAAATTGTACCTCTGGGATGTTAGTTGGTAGGTACGGAGGGATTGTTTACAATTTAGGGAAGGCAAGGTTAACAAACGGCTAATGAAAACGTCATGCGTGATACCGATGTGCACACTTCGTGAGTGCACGGTGCTTGCAACACCACAGACGGTCACTCACTGTCCATGGGTACAGCGTACAAACTCTGCAGAGTCACAATCCATTCGAATGGCCGTGCTTGCGGTCTCAAGCTCCTTAATGATAGGACTTTGTTTAGAGAATGGTTGGGGATTAAAATTGATCATAATTATTATGGTTATTAATATATGAATGGCATAGTTGATGATTGCTGTAGGAGCTTGACTTGGAGGTCAAGTATGACACTTTATTCTTATGGTGCTTACTTGTGCTTACATTTATGCAATTTATATTCAAGCAATTTAATTTAGTAATTATTTCATTAAACAAGTTTAGATTGCCATTTGCTCATTTATGCAAATTTACCCATGTTATACCTTCCTTTATTTGGCCTTGCATATAATTATAGTTTTGCTATTATTCACCCGCATTGCTTGCCTCCGATAACTTGGTTTCAGAGTTGACGAGGATCTCGGTGAGGAAGGATGCCGTTCTTTCTAGGAGTTCAACTTCCAGTCAATTGCCTGTGGGATGAAAACGGGGCACACGCTGGAGATTTGAATTCCTTTGTGTTTATTTCTTAAGGTATTTCGTCGGCCGTTGAGCCAATATTTTGTAAATTTTAAATAAACTTGATAATTAAATTTTAATATGGCTATGGTTCCACTGTGATTACTGTGCGTACTTGTCTTTGATCCTGGGGCAAGTACGGTAAATACGGAGTTTCGGGTGGTTTTATTAACCCGGGACGTTGCAGGTGGTATCAGAGCTATATTGACTGCAGGTTGACCTAGATAGACCGGTCGTTAGATTAGATTAGTAAATTGAAGTTATATTTTCAAAATTTTCAAATATATTTAGGAAAAAAATAAGGATTTTGCTCTATCTTTCCTAAATCCTAGTCTCTTTTCTCATCTAAATTTTCAGTTGGTTTCAAGAAATTATTCATCCTCTCTTATCACTTTCCTAGTTACGAAGAAAGAGAAGAAGAAAAATGTTGCTTTCTTCCCTCAACTTGATCCTAAATAATTTCTCTGATATATGATCTTGACATTGATTATATTTTCTTCCTAATCTTATTTCTTCTATATCTATCATGAGACAAGGAAGAAGATGTAATGAGAATGCGACGGCAAAATTAGGATCTCTTCTCTTACTCTTCTCAAAATTTCTTAGGAGGTATAAATATATAGGCCATAGAAAGAAAATATTAAGGTAAGATTATATGGCATTTTAAATGCTATGCCATAAAGACCTATGAATATAATTAATAAGAAGAAAAGTATTTTCAAAAATCCCGGAGTTTTCATTTGCGGTTGATTTGCTCGTTCTTTTCAATTTGGAGCTTTATGTAATTTTGGTGTTTTATTTTGGAAGCATAAAGTAGATGCTAAAATAAATAGTTTAAATTCTTGCTAACTCCCCTCTAAGATAACATCATACTAGTTTGGATTGTAAAATATATATAAAGACTCTTAACATTCCGACGTCGTTAATTACGCCTCGACTTATACCTCCTAACCCCTAGTTACCTATATTATACTTAATTGAGTGTACTAAATTTCTCCTTAATCTATTTTCAAACATGACATACCTACAGCAAAGCCATATCATATTTCTTCCTTTCGCAAATAATTTAGCCTTCTTTGATCATTTTATGTGAGATCATTAAAAATTTAACTTCCATCATTTTTCATTCCAGATGAAAATACTCCTAATGCCATTTGAATCCTGTATCACGTTTTGCATAGCGTGATGATTTTATTCAATTAACCTCCTTTGAAAATTTACTAGTATAAAGAATTTTCGTTAATTTCTTGCCCAACCCCGTTTTACTATTCCTTGGTAAATCAATAATCATATTTCATTGTTTGAAGGGAGGATAGAATTAATTTCCATAACCATGATATCCCTGTTTTCAATCTCTTTGACTTTTATCATGGTTGTTCTTTTGCACCTCTCCACCATATGAAATTTCCATGAATTATCTTTTGTTTCCAAGTCAGTCAATTTTTCTTTTATTCATAAAATATTGTGCATTCCATCTATTTTAAAACTTGAATATCCTTCACTTTCATATAAATGCCCATGATCATATTGTTTCGCATTCACGAAAGTTTTCCACTAATCGAATCATCTTTCCATATGAATCATGTTAACCATGGTCTTTCATTTAATCATCATTGTTGAATTCTATGACCTATCATCTATGAGAACATTTCCTCACTTGACTACCCATCAACTTTATAATCCTTGATCCATGAGGAAAAATCTCAAGATTTTAATTCTTATCTATCCTACTAACTATCGATTCTCCAGTAGCAATTTGCTTAAAATTTGAAAATCATGCCTATTCTAAGATCTTAGTTTGCTAACTAATGATCATTTGCAAGGTAGGTCTAATTGCTACTCTAAGCCTCCTTGCTTCATTTTGAATAGACATATCCTATTGTCATCTTCTATTAAAAAGAAAGGGAAACGAGAATATCATATCATATCATTTCTTAACTTTCCTATCTCGTTCACCATTTGGTAAAAATCGAAGGTATGACCATCTTCGAATACCTTCTTAAAGCATTTCAATGTTGTCTTTATATGTCTAATTGTTTTGTCTAACTATTTTACCTTGTAATACTATTCCCTTATTTTATTGATTCGATGTCCATCGATTTGATACCCATTGACAATATTGAATGGAGAACAATATCTTTCTTGACTTATTTAGCCAAGAGATCACTTGATCAATATTGATGTAGACTCTAGAATCAACCTGATTTTTATATGCTTCAATGAAAACTTAATTTCCATGATTCACGAAACATAGAAACCTATGGCTCTAAGTTATTATGATTTTAGAAATTTCTTGATCTTGTATATTCTCAGGTAACCATCTCGAAAACCTTGGAATAATTCCCTATGTTATTCATGAATAAACTTTATTGTCATGAATAATTTACCGTCCTTATTTGAATGTTAATCGAGGTGGTCATTGTTCTTTACATGACCTTTGGAAGACCTTCATAACCAACCCTATCGATTTTGCTTTATTCTCGCTCACCGTTTCCTTGATGTCGGACTCCTTAAAAGAATAGCCTATCATGCTCAACTCCCTTTCTTTAAAGTTAATTCATTGACCATATCGCAGCATTCTAGTATTCTATGATCACACTTACTTATATTGACATGTGTCAACTAGACTTTGCATGCATGATCCTTTATCATAACCATGCATTCATACCGACCTGATCTTTAAGGTTGATTTTGATCTTGTTCTTGGAAACATGCCTCATAAACCTTGAAATAAATTTTTTTTTTAAAATATCCTTAGAATTTCCAACTTGGTGATCTCATTATTTTACTAACCATTTTCATGAATGTCAATTGTTGCGGCCATTCCCCATTTCTTAGGCCTCGTGGCATTCGAATTATTCCATAACCAATCCTACTGGTTTTGTCTCATCATTGTAAATTTATTTGCTTACATGACCCTAAAACTTCATTGGATTACTAGCCTATCACCCTTGAGTTCATTCTTTAATAGATTATTTCATCAAAAACTTTCTTGTAATTTCGAAATATCATAGTTTCTTTGATATAAGAACCTTTAAAAATAATTGTTAACAAAAATAAAATATTAAAAGCATTCATTCAAATATTTCTCTTGCTTCCGCATCTATTTTTGAAAGCCTTTATGCATTAACTTGAATAAAATAATCTTTCCCCTTGATCATATAGATGCTTGCTAACTTTCGATAAAAGATAAAGTTAGAAAGATAACATTCGGAATGAGTTAACACAAATGACGAGGGACACTAATAAGTGATTCGGAGTTTTCACCTAACATCGCCGTAGAAGATCAAGTATTTTCTCAAGATAGAGGAAAAGGACTTCATGAAGATACTTCAAGGACAAGAAAGTAGCGACTACATCAAGGAGGAAGCAAGGAAAGTATAAGAGGATGACTCATTGCTACAAAAATCTTGAAGATGAAGGAACTAACTTTATATGTGGTGCATTGCTTTTCAAATGTTTTATGAATGATAGGTTAAAACTTATTTAAGGGGGGTAGGACGTAAGATATATCTAACACTACTAATATTTTGATCATACGAATATTAACCTCTTTTATGGGCCGAAGAAAAATTTTTGTAATCTTTACTAACAAATATTAATAAAACCCCGAAGATTCCTTTTAAAGGATTCCTTTTCCTTAAGATATCAATGTTCATCAAGCATGAAGGACATATACACTACATCGGAGAACGACCTCAAGAAATCTACCATATCGAAGAATATATGAAGATTGTTCCCTACGTGTGGCATGCCGAAGACGAAGAACTAATAATGTCATGACAATTAATCTTAAAACCGTCCTCCACTAACTACAACGGAATAGGGATACGGCATATGAAGAATTTTCAAGGAAGTGACCATGTCAAAGAGGACAACAAAACAAGAGCGCGAAGATCATCCTCACATATGGCGTATCGAAGATCGAAGAACATTTTGACACCTTGGAACTAACCTTCGTAAACATCCACAATAACACTTCGCGGAATCTCGGGGACGAGATTCTTTTTAAGGGGGGTAGAACTGTAACATCCCAAAACTGGAGGCCTAAACAATGTAAATAAACTCTAATTAATGTTGGGGTTATGTTTGAATTTCATATTTGAATGTTTCTGAAATTTCAAACATCATGCATGCATTGCATTTCATGTGCGCAGGAACTTCCTCGATTTTTCGTGAAAAATTTATTTGGCCAAAAATCTCGAAAAATTCATCATAGGCAGGATTCACAGAGGGGTAATTTCTATGAATTTTTCAGAATTTTTAGAGATCGTTTGCATAGGTAGAAAATTCGTAAACGGCTCAACTAGTTTGAAAATTCGAAAGATAATGAAAAACCTTATTGGGCTTGACCTAGCCTGCCCGGCCCATTACCAAATCCCGAAAATAAAATAGAAAAGAAGAGAGGCTTACCTCGCCCGGCCCGTTGCAGCCCAATCCAGCCCAGTCGGCCCAACTCCGAACCGCCTCCATTCACGCGTCGTCTTCTTCCTCCGGTCAACCCGCCGTCGCCGCCCAACCATCGCCGAGCCGCCACGCAGCTCTCGCCCATGCGTCGCCCTGCAGAAGAAGATTAGTTGCCGACGCATGCCTCGTCCTCTTCCGTGCCTTCTCGCGCAAGCGCCGTGCTGGAACCCATCCCTTTTTCCCTCTCTCTCTCGTGCTCACTGACCGCCGTGGCCCCAACAAGGGAACCGCCTTTGCTTCCTATAAAAGCCTCGGCTCAGCGTCTTATCCTCTTCTCCCTCCTCTCCTTATTCCCCAGAACCAATTTATGAAGGCCAAGAAGGTTCAGAATAGGCGAATTTGCAGAATTTCCCATTTCGGCCGCCGTCGCCATCGCCGGCGATTGAGCCTCCTCCGGTGAGCTCGTCGCCCCCTTGCTGTTATTCTAGCATCTCTGAGCTTAGTTGAGTCCGTTTGTTTTTGATTTTGCCCAAGGAATCATGCGTAGGATGCTGCCGCCGATCGCCGCCTCTGCTCTGCCGCCGCCGTCCGCCGTCCGACCGCCTCCGGCCACCTCTACCTTTACTCGCTGCTCAGTGAGCTTCGCAGCCACTCGTAGATGCTATAAAGCAGCACAAACTCGTGGCTTTAGTTGAAAATTTGGCTTCGCAACGCCGGCGTTCCGCCACGCCGATTAGGTCGCCGCCGCGCCGTCGCTGTAGGCCACCATCTCCGGCGAGCCGACCATCCACGCGTAGCTCTTGAGCTCGCGCACCCGTCCCGCTAGGTCTTCGTCGAGGTCCGGCCGTAGTTCGCCGCCGACGAGCTGTCCAACCACCGCTGTTACTGTGCGCGATCGCTTTTCAGCTTAACAGATTAAGCTTGTGACGTGTCGCGCTGTAATTGGCCAGTTTTGGTTTAAATGTTTTAACTCGAAATCAATAGGAAAATAGTAGGGAAAAATTTAGTAAAAATGCTAGAAAAATTCTTTGATGTTTTTAGGACCTTTTGGCATTGCCCATCAGAAATAAATTGTAGAAAAATTTGCTAGAAAAATATGATAAATAGTTTGTCCATATTTTTATGAAATAACTTATTTCTTCAATGGAATTAATTGGTTATTTACATAATAGGAAAGCATGCAACTACTCTGATTAAATGTGTAGGTTTGTCCCCTTTTGCATACACTTAAAATAGCATAATTACCTTATAGGTCATGCTACTAGATGTATGAGGTGCACACCTATTTTATGTGCTTAAATCATTAGATTTCACTATCTTTTATAGATACAATTTCATAAAGTATATGACCACATCAGATTGTTTTCTAATGCATTTAGGATCATTTTCTATTGTTTTATAATACTTAAAATACAAAGTATGTCATATAAATATTTAACTTAAATCATGCTTCTTATGAGTAATTGCATATTTACCTTTTTGAAATAATAGGGAGCTTTGCATGACAACCATTGCTATAGGTAAAATATACATGTAGATCCCACTATACTCCTCCTATATATAGTTACTAACATGATATGTCTAAGTCTTACTTTAAGTGTTAAACTGGTTAACCCAACTAAATGCGTATATTAATGCATGTGCATATAGGTTTATTTACGACTTATGCTCACAAATATATGTTGTGCATCATATGCATATACATGGCTTTACATAAATAATTTATTTAATGAAGAATGAGAAAACATTAGTAATTAAATTTCCTTTGAAAATATGCATAAACAACATATATGTTTTCCATGCCTATAGTCTATACACGCATTCTTGTTTTATTTAAATACTTAGGTCACATGTACATATAGCACCATATCCATAATATCTGAATCATGTAAAATAAATCTTTAGAGCAAGCCACATGTAAATAATTTAGTTTAAACGAAACATATCTCTAACTATGTCATATGTATGCATAAAGACATATAAATACTTATAGAAGATAAGTATAAGTATTAATACATAGGAATGTCTCCATATGCATTAGAAGCATGTAACTTCATTTTACATGTAAATTATTTTAGGAATAACTGCTACGTAAATTTAGTTTATTTATTTATGTTTGTTTGAACGACACCATGTTCATTAATAGAAATAATTATGGATTTCTATAATAGATATGCACGCAATCACTGTCAATGAAGCATATGCATTTCGCCATCTTCACCATAAAGATTTAGAAAATAGATATCTATGCATACCGTCATATCACCCATGCATTAATTAAACTAAATAACATCCATGCATGTTTTCATTTAAGAGAAAATAAGTAATAAATAACTTGTCTAGGTGAATATGGCCTTAATAAGACCAGGAGTATATCTCTTAGCAAATAATTACCGTAGAATAAATGGAGTCGCGAGAACCCTAGTATCCCTTCTTCTATTTATTTATCGATAGAATTTGATAACGCGTAGTCCATTCGTACGAACTCCGAGTACATATTTATTTTCATGAAATGCATTCCATATTCATGCTCTTTGGTTTTTATTCGAAATATGGTATTTCTATTGTAGATTTTATTGGATCTTCAATCGATGACTTTATTTGGATCTTTCGGTGTTTATCACAAACGTGAGTGAATCGTCGGAGGACTACATCGCGGGAAGATCGACACTTGAAGATCGTCGTATGAATTATGTATATAAAGGTGCGAGGCAAGCACACCCCCTTGATCATTTTGATCCTATGTTTGCAAATGCATTTAAGTGCTTAATATGTAGGATTAATTTGTGCATAATTTATATCACTAAAAATGCTCATTTGGGAAATGGTAGATACTACCTATTTGATTATATCCCCTTTGTTGAACTATATCATATCCCCTTGTAAACATAGGTTGGGCTATCATAATGGTCATACGCTCTAAGCTTCATAATATAGTAAATTACTAATTAAGCTTGCTAAAATGAATGGTGATATTTTGTATAAATGTAAGTACATGTATAATCATTAAATTTACGGATTATGTTGATGGGAAATTATTGTTGATGATATATGATGATAATTTAGATGTTGACGGGTTTGGATGTGATAATATAAATTGGATTAATGATTGTTTGATAATCATGATTTTGGAGACCCGTCGCATCGCATAAGGACCGGTACATTTGTAACTTGATTTAAGGAAACATCGTGCGACCATGGATGCTGGTATGGGACGGCCATGGCTAAGTAATTAGTTGAATGTTATCTTGCCTTCTAGAAGTAGAGAATGTGCGGATAATTCCCGATTTTAATGGGGTTATTCGAAGGGGCTCCCATTACTATAACGTGTGGGATCAAAGTTTGCTGACACAATGAATTGTACCCTTTTAATTCCTGCCTAACTATCCATATTTGAAGGAGGGGATAAATTGTACCTCTGGGATGTTAGCTGGTAGGTACAGAGGGATTTTTACAATTTAGGGAAGGCAAGGTTAGCAAACGGCTAATGAAAACGTCATGCGTGATACCGATGTGCACACTTCGTGAGTGCACGGTGCTTGCAACACCACAGACGGTCACTCACTGTCCATGGGTACAGCGTACAAACTCTGCAGAGTCACAATCCATTCGAATGGCCGTGCTTGCGGTCTCAAGCTCCTTAATGATAGGACTTTGTTTAGAGAATGGTTGGGGATTAAAATTGATCATAATTATTATGGTTATTAATATATGAATGGCATAGTTGATGATTGCTGTAGGAGCTTGACTTGGAGGTCAAGTATGACACTTTATTCTTATGGTGCTTACTTGTGCTTACATTTATGCAATTTATATTCAAGCAATTTAATTTAGTAATTATTTCATTAAACAAGTTTAGATTGCCATTTGCACATTTATGCAAATTTACCCATGTTATACCTTCCTTTATTTGGCCTTGCATATAATTATAGTTTTGCTATTATTCACCCGCATTGCTTGCCTCCGATAACTTGGTTTCAGAGTTGACGAGGATCTCGGTGAGGAAGGATGCCGTTCTTTCTAGGAGTTCAACTTCCAGTCAATTGCCTGTGGGATGAAAACGGGGCACACGCTGGAGATTTGAATTCCTTTGTGTTTATTTCTTAAGGTATTTCGTCGGCCGTTGAGCCAATATTTTGTAAATTTTAAATAAACTTGATAATTAAATTTTAATATGGCTATGGTTCCACTGTGATTACTGTGCGTACTTGTCTTTGATCCTGGGGCAAGTACGGAAAATACGGAGTTTCGGGTGTTTTATTAACCCGGGACGTTGCAGGTGGTATCAGAGCTATATTGACTGCAGGTTCACCCTAGATAGACCGGTCGTTAGATTAGATTAGTAAATTGAAGTTATATTTTCAAAATTTTCAAATATATTTAGGAAAAAAATAAGGATTTTGCTCTATCTTTCCTAAATCCTAGTCTCTTTTCTCATCTAAATTTTCAGTTGGTTTCAAGAAATTATTCATCCTCTCTTATCACTTTCCTAGTTACGAAGAAAGAGAAGAAGAAAAATGTTGCTTTCTTCCCTCAACTTGATCCTAAATAATTTCTCTGATATATGATCTTGACATTGATTATATTTTCTTCCTAATCTTATTTCTTCTATATCTATCATGAGACAAGGAAGAAGATGTAATGGGAATGCGACGGAAAATTAGGATCTCTTCTCTTACTCTTCTCAAAATTTCTTAGGAGGTATAAATATATAGGCCATAGAAAGAAAATATTAAGGTAAGATTATATGGCATTTTAAATGCTATGCCATAAAGACCTATGAATATAATTAATAAGAAGAAAAGTATTTTCAAAAATCCCGGAGTTTTCATTTGCGGTTGATTTGCTCGTTCTTTTCAATTTGGAGCTTTATGTAATTTTGGTGTTTTATTTTGGAAGCATAAAGTAGATGCTAAAATAAATAGTTTAAATTCTTGCTAACTCCCCTCTAAGATAACATCATACTAGTTTGGATTGTAAAATATATATAAAGACTCTTAACATTCCGACGTCGTTAATTACGCCTCGACTTATACCTCCTAACCCCTAGTTACCTATATTATACTTAATTGAGTGTACTAAATTTCTCCTTAATCTATTTTCAAACATGACATACCTACAGCAAAGCCATATCATATTTCTTCCTTTCGCAAATAATTTAGCCTTCTTTGATCATTTTATGTGAGATCATTAAAAATTTAACTTCCATCATTTTTCATTCCAGATGAAAATACTCCTAATGCCATTTGAATCCTGTATCACGTTTTGCATAGCGTGATGATTTTATTCAATTAACCTCCTTTGAAAATTTACTAGTATAAAGAATTTTCGTTAATTTCTTGCCCAACCCCGTTTTACTATTCCTTGGTAAATCAATAATCATATTTCATTGTTTGAAGGGAGGATAGAATTAATTTCCATAACCATGATATCCCTGTTTTCAATCTCTTTGACTTTTATCATGGTTGTTCTTTTGCACCTCTCCACCATATGAAATTTCCATGAATTATCTTTTGTTTCCAAGTCAGTCAATTTTTCTTTTATTCATAAAATATTTGTGCATTCCATCTATTTTAAAACTTGAATATCCTTCACTTTCATATAAATGCCCATGATCATATTGTTTCGCATTCACGAAAGTTTTCCACTAATCGAATCATCTTTCCATATGAATCATGTTAACCATGGTCTTTCATTTAATCATCATTGTTGAATTCTATGACCTATCATCTATGAGAACATTTCCTCACTTGACTACCCATCAACTTTATAATCCTTGATCCATGAGGAAAAATCTCAAGATTTTAATTCTTATCTATCCTACTAACTATCGATTCTCCAGTAGCAATTTGCTTAAAATTTGAAAATCATGCCTATTCTAAGATCTTAGTTTTGCTAACTAATGATCATTTGCAAGGTAGGTCTAATTGCTACTCTAAGCCTCCTTGCTTCATTTTGAATAGACATATCCTATTGTCATCTTCTATTAAAAAGAAAGGGAAACGAGAATATCATATCATATCATTTCTTAACTTTCCTATCTCGTTCACCATTTGGTAAAAATCGAAGGTATGACCATCTTCGAATACCTTCTTAAAGCATTTCAATGTTGTCTTTATATGTCTAATTGTTTTGTCTAACTATTTTACCTTGTAATACTATTCCCTTATTTTATTGATTCGATGTCCATCGATTTGATACCCATTGACAATATTGAATGGAGAACAATATCTTTCTTGACTTATTTAGCCAAGAGATCACTTGATCAATATTGATGTAGACTCTAGAATCAACCTTGATTTTTATATGCTTCAATGAAAACCTTAATTTCCATGATTCACGAAACATAGAAACCTATGGCTCTAAGTTACTATGATTTTAGAAATTTCTTGATCTTGTATATTCTCAGGTAACCATCTCGAAAACCTTGGAATAATTCCCTATGTTATTCATGAATAAACTTTATTGTCATGAATAATTTACCGTCCTTATTTGAATGTTAATCGAGGTGGTCATTGTTCTTTACATGACCTTTGGAAGACCTTCATAACCAACCCTATCGATTTTACTTTATTCTCGCTCACCGTTTCCTTGATGTCGGACTCCTTAAAAGAATAGCCTATCATGCTCAACTCCCTTTCTTTAAAAGTTAATTCATCGACCATATCGCAGCATTCTAGTATTCTATGATCACACTTACTTATATTGACATGTGTCAACTAGACTTTGCATGCATGATCCTTTATCATAACCATGCATTCATACCGACCTGATCTTTAAGGTTGATTTTGATCTTGTTCTTGGAAACATGCCTCATAAACCTTGAAATAAAAATTTTTAAAATATCCTTAGAATTTCCAACTTGGTGATCTCATTATTTTACTAACCATTTTTCATGAATGTCAATTGTTGCGGCCATTCCCCATTTCTTAGGCCTCGTGGCATTCGAATTATTCCATAACCAATCCTACTGGTTTTGTCTCATCATTGTAAATTTATTTGCTTACATGACCCTAAAACTTCATTGGATTACTAGCCTATCACCCTTGAGTTCATTCTTTAATAGATTATTTCATCAAAAACTTTCTTGTAATTTCGAAATATCATAGTTTCTTTGATATAAGAACCTTTTAAAATAATTGTTAACAAAAATAAAATATTAAAAGCATTCATTCAAATATTTCTCTTGCTTCCGCATCTATTTTTGAAAGCCTTTATGCATTAACTTGAATAAAATAATCTTTCCCCTTGATCATATAGATGCTTGCTAACTTTCGATAAAAGATAAAGTTAGAAAGATAACATTCGGAATGAGTTAACACAAATGACGAGGGACACTAATAAGTGATTCGGAGTTTTCACCTAACATCGCCGTAGAAGATCAAGTATTTTCTCAAGATAGAGGAAAGGGACTTCATGAAGATACTTCAAGGACAAGAAAGTAGCGACTACATCAAGGAGGAAGCAAGGAAAGTATAAGAGGATGACTCATTGCTACAAAAATCTTGAAGATGAAGGAACTAACTTTATATGTGGTGCATTGCTTTTCAAATGTTTTATGAATGATAGGTTAAAACTTATTTAAGGGGGGTAGGACGTAAGATATATCTAACACTACTAATATTTTGATCATACGAATATTAACCTCTTTTATGGGCCGAAGAAAAATTTTTGTAATCTTTACTAACAAATATTAATAAAACCCCGAAGATTCCTTTTAAAGGATTCCTCTTCCTCAAGATATCAATGTTCATCAAGCATGAAGGACATATACACTACATCGGAGAACGACCTCAAGAAATCTACCATATCGAAGAATATATGAAGATTGTTCCCTACGTGTGGCATGCCGAAGACGAAGAACTAATAATGTCATGACAATTAATCTTAAAACCGTCCTCCACTAACTACAACGGAATAGGGATACGGCATATGAAGAATTTTCAAGGAAGTGACCATGTCAAAGAGGAAAACAAAACAAGAGCGCGAAGATCATCCTCACATATGGCGTATCGAAGATCGAAGAACATTTCGACACCCTGGAACTAACCTTCGTAAACATCCACAATAACACTTCGCGGAATCTCGGGGACGAGATTCTTTTTAAGGGGGGTAGAACTGTAACATCCCAAAAACTGGAGGCCTAAACAATGTAAATAAACTCTAATTAATGTTGGGGTTATGTTTGAATTTCATATTTGAATGTTTCTGAAATTTCAAACATCATGCATGCATTGCATTTCATGTGCGCAGGAACTTCCTCGATTTTTCGTGAAAAATTTATTTGGCCAAAAATCTCGAAAAATTCATCATAGGCAGGATTCACAGAGGGGTAATTTCTATGAATTTTTCAGAATTTTTAGAGATCGTTTGCATAGGTAGAAAATTCGTAAACGGCTCAACTAGTTTGAAAATTCGAAAGATAATGAAAAACCTTATTGGGCTTGACCTAGCCTGCCCGGCCCATTACCAAATCCCGAAAATAAAATAGAAAAGAAGAGAGGCTTACCTCGCCCGGCCCGTTGCAGCCCAATCCAGCCCAGTCGGCCCAACTCCGAACCGCCTCCATTCACGCGTCGTCTTCTTCCTCCGGTCAACCCGCCGTCGCCGCCCAACCATCGCCGAGCCGCCACGCAGCTCTCGCCCATGCGTCGCCCTGCAGAAGAAGATTAGTTGCCGACGCATGCCTCGTCCTCTTCCGTGCCTTCTCGCGCAAGCGCCGTGCTGGAACCCATCCCTTTTTCCCTCTCTCTCTCGTGCTCACTGACCGCCGTGGCCCCAACAAGGGAACCGCCTTTGCTTCCTATAAAAGCCTCGGCTCAGCGTCTTATCCTCTTCTCCCTCCTCTCCTTATTCCCCAGAACCAATTTACGAAGGCCAAGAAGGTTCAGAATAGGCGAATTTGCAGAATTTCCCATTTCGGCCGCCGTCGCCATCGCCGGCGATTGAGCCTCCTCCGGTGAGCTCGTCGCCCCCTTGCTGTTATTTTAGCATCTTTGAGCTTAGTTGAGTCCGTTTGTTTTTGATTTTGCCCAAGGAATCATGCGTAGGATGCTGCCGCCGATCGCCGCCTCTGCTCTGCCGTCGCCGTCCGCCGTCCGACCGCCTCCGGCCACCTCTACCTTTACTCGCTGCTCAGTGAGCTTCGCAGCCACTCGTAGATGCTATAAAGCAGCACAAACTCGTGGCTTTAGTTGAAAATTTGGCTTCGCAACGCCGGCGTTCCGCCACGCCGATTAGGTCGCCGCCGCGCCGTCGCTGTAGGCCACCATCTCCGGCGAGCCGACCATCCACGCGTAGCTCTTGAGCTCGCGCACCCGTCCCGCTAGGTCTTCGTCGAGGTCCGGCCGTAGTTCGCCGCCGACGAGCTGTCCAACCACCGCTGTTACTGTGCGCGATCGCTTTTCAGCTTAACAGATTAAGCTTGTGACGTGTCGCGCTGTAATTGGCCAGTTTTGGTTTAAATGTTTTAACTCGAAATCAATAGGAAAATAGTAGGGAAAAATTTAGTAAAAATGCTAGAAAAATTCTTTGATGTTTTTAGGACCTTTTAGCACTGCTCATCAGAAATAAATTGTAGAAAAATTTGCTAGAAAAATATGATAAATAGTTTGTCCATATTTTTATGAAATAACTTATTTCTTCAATGGAATTAATTGGTTATTTACATAATAGGAAAGCATGCAACTACTCTGATTAAATGTGTAGGTTTGTCCCTTTTGCATACACTTAAAATAGCATAATTACCTTATAGGTCATGCTACTAGATGTATGAGGTGCACACCTATTTTATGTGCTTAAATCATTAGATTTCACTATCTTTTATAGATACAATTTCATAAAGTATATGACCACATCAGATTGTTTTCTAATGCATTTAGGATCATTTTCTATTGTTTTATAATACTTAAAATACAAAGTATGTCATATAAATATTTAACTTAAATCATGCTTCTTATGAGTAATTGCATATTTACCTTTTTGAAATAATAGGGAGCTTTGCATGACAACCATTGCTATAGGTAAAATATACATGTAGATCCCACTATACTCCTCCTATATATAGTTACTAACATGATATGTCTAAGTCTTACTTTAAGTGTTAAACTGGTTAACCCAACTAAATGCGTATATTAATGCATGTGCATATAGGTTTATTTACGACTTATGCTCACAAATATATGTTGTGCATCATATGCATATACATGGCTTTACATAAATAATTTATTTAATGAAGAATGAGAAAACATTAGTAATTAAATTTCCTTTGAAAATATGCATAAACAACATATATGTTTTCCATGCCTATAGTCTATACACGCATTCTTGTTTTATTTAAATACTTAGGTCACATGTACATATAGCACCATATCCATAATATCTGAATCATGTAAAATAAATCTTTAGAGCAAGCCACATGTAAATAATTTAGTTTAAACGAAACATATCTCTAACTATGTCATATGTATGCATAAAGACATATAAATACTTATAGAAGATAAGTATAAGTATTAATACATAGGAATTTCTCCATATGCATTAGAAGCATGTAACTTCATTTTACATGTAAATTATTTTAGGAATAACTGCTACGTAAATTTAGTTTATTTATTTATGTTTGTTTGAACGACACCATGTTCATTAATAGAAATAATTATGGATTTCTATAATAGATATGCACGCAATCACTGTCAATGAAGCATATGCATTTCGCCATCTTCACCATAAAGATTTAGAAAATAGATATCTATGCATACCGTCATATCACCCATGCATTAATTAAACTAAATAACATCCATGCATGTTTTCATTTAAGAGAAAATAAGTAATAAATAACTTGTCTAGGTGAATATGGCCTTAATAAGACCAGGAGTATATCTCTTAGCAAATAATTACCGTAGAATAAATGGAGTCGCGAGAACCCTAGTATCCCTTCTTCTATTTATTTATCGATAGAATTTGATAACGCGTAGTCCATTCGTACGAACTCCGAGTACATATTTATTTTCATGAAATGCATTCCATATTCATGCTCTTTGGTTTTTATTCGAAATATGGTATTTCTATTGTAGATTTTATTGGATCTTCAATCGATGACTTTATTTGGATCTTTCGGTGTTTATCACAAACGTGAGTGAATCGTCGGAGGACTACATCGCGGGAAGATCGACACTTGAAGATCGTCGTATGAATTATGTATATAAAGGTGCGAGGCAAGCACACCCCCTTGATCATTTTGATCCTATGTTTGCAAATGCATTTAAGTGCTTAATATGTAGGATTAATTTGTGCATAATTTATATCACTAAAAATGCTCATTTGGGAAATGGTAGATGCTACCTATTTGATTATATCCCCTTTGTTGAACTATATCATATCCCCTTGTAAACATAGATTGGGCTATCATAATGGTCATACGCTCTAAGCTTCATAATATAGTAAATTACTAATTAAGCTTGCTAAAATGAATGGTGATATTTTGTATAAATGTAAGTACATGTATAATCATTAAATTTACGGATTATGTTGATGGGAAATTATTGTTGATGATATATGATGATAATTTAGATGTTGACGGGTTTGGATGTGATAATATAAATTGGATTAATGATTGTTTGATAATCATGATTTTGGAGACCCGTCGCATCGCATAAGGACCGGTACATTTGTAACTTGATTTAAGGAAACATCGTGCGACCATGGATGCTGGTATGGGACGGCCATGGCTAAGTAATTAGTCGAATGTTATCTTGCCTTCTAGAAGTAGAGAATGTGCGGATAATTCCCGATTTTAATGGGGTTATTCGAAGGGGCTCCCATTACTATAACGTGTGGGATCAAAGTTTGCTGACACAATGAATTGTACCCTTTTAATTCCTGCCTAACTATCCATATTTGAAGGAGGGGATAAATTGTACCTCTGGGATGTTAGCTGGTAGGTACGGAGGGATTTTTACAATTTAGGGAAGGCAAGGTTAGCAAACGGCTAATGAAAACGTCATGCGTGATACCGATGTGCACACTTCGTGAGTGCACGGTGCTTGCAACACCACAGACGGTCACTCACTGTCCATGGGTACAGCGTACAAACTCTGCAGAGTCACAATCCATTCGAATGGCCGTGCTTGCGGTCTCAAGCTCCTTAATGATAGGACTTTGTTTAGAGAATGGTTGGGGATTAAAATTGATCATAATTATTATGGTTATTAATATATGAATGGCATAGTTGATGATTGCTGTAGGAGCTTGACTTGGAGGTCAAGTATGACACTTTATTCTTATGGTGCTTACTTGTGCTTACATTTATGCAATTTATATTCAAGCAATTTAATTTAGTAATTATTTCATTAAACAAGTTTAGATTGCCATTTGCACATTTATGCAAATTTACCCATGTTATACCTTCCTTTATTTGGCCTTGCATATAATTATAGTTTTGCTATTATTCACCCGCATTGCTTGCCTCCGATAACTTGGTTTCAGAGTTGACGAGGATCTCGGTGAGGAAGGATGCCGTTCTTTCTAGGAGTTCAACTTCCAGTCAATTGCCTGTGGGATGAAAACGGGGCACACGCTGGAGATTTGAATTCCTTTGTGTTTATTTCTTAAGGTATTTCGTCGGCCGTTGAGCCAATATTTTGTAAATTTTAAATAAACTTGATAATTAAATTTTAATATGGCTATGGTTCCACTGTGATTACTGTGCGTACTTGTCTTTGATCCTGGGGCAAGTACGGTAAATACGGAGTTTCGGGTGGTTTTATTAACCCGGGACGTTGCACATATTCTGTTCATCAGTAGTTACGCGCGGTAGAGGAGACCAAGCTCTCGCCGTAGGGCACTCTAGACGTATCTTTCGCAGAAGAAACACGCTGTGTCCGTGTGGGGCAGCTCGATCGTGCTGCGTGTCCATCACTTGGTCGAGAACTTTGGTGCGTACGTCGTACTGGCACAGCTTGGAGCGATTGATGGCTAGCAGCAGCATTGAGGCGTGACGGCGTAGCTTAGGTTGGGGAGCGGGTCAGCGAGATCGATCTGGCAGAGCAGCGACCATTCTAGTTTAACTTCAGTAAACAACTCCTTGTGTTGTTTACATATACTTTGCTTGTTCTTAGTTCATACTTGTTGTTCTTCATATATTGTGCTTCGATCATCTACTTATAGAAGTGTTGTAGCTAAATTCCTATCCTTAGTGTTTTTTGCCATGTGCCTCCACAGATTCATTCGTGAGAACCAACCACAAGATAAAGATTTGCAAGTGTGATAGAAATCCAGATTACAAGCCTGAGGGGGTGGTCAGTCTGCAATATGAGGATGATACCATCCTTTTCCTAGAAAATTCTTAGAGTGTGCTAGGAACTTGAAGTGGATTCTCAGTTGCTTTGAGCAAATTTCTGGAATGAGAATCAACTTCCACAAAAGTGATTTGTTAGCTATCAATATGAATGAGGAAGACATTAATGTCTTTGCTCAGATTTTCTGTTGCAAGTGTAGTGAGTTTCCCATGAAATATCTTGGGGTGCCTTTGCACTTTCAGAAGCTGAGGAAAGAAGATTTACAATCGGTTATAGATAAACTAATGAAGAGGATTGCGGGATGAAAAGGCATACTACTCTCCTATGGTGGAAGATTAGTGCTTCTGAAAGCATGCCTGTCAAGCATTCCTATCTACCTGCTGTCAATTATTAAGTTCCCCAAATGGGCAGTCGATGCTCTAAACACTCATATGGCTCACTTTTTCTGGGATAATACTGATGAAAGACATAGATACCACCTAGCGCTATGGGGGATGGTGAGCCAGGAGAAAGAATATGGGGGGGGGGGGGGGGGGGGGGGGGCTAGGGATTAGAAATATAAGAGAGATGAATATGTGTCTCCTAGCCTCTTGGGTTAAAAGATATCACTTGGATGATTGTAAACTGTGGAAACAGATAGTGGATTTCAAGTATAATACCTCTTCACCAAATATTTTTTGCTGCCCACAAAATTCAGGATCACCCTTTTGGAAGGGGGTCATGTGGGCCATGCAGGCAGCAAAAATGGGTTATAGCTGGAAAGTGGGAGATGGTAAGAGAGTGAGATTCTGGGAGGACCAATGGTTTGGGACTTCCTGTTTAGCAATACAATTTTGGGATTTGTATGTGATCACTAATGAACACAACAAATCAATTGCTGAAGTTTGGGATGGCACTGATTTGCAGCTGACTTTCAGGAGGACAGTAGACAACAGATTGTACGATAGATGGCTGGAGTTGGTGGCCATTGTAGAGTCTCTGTCCCTGAGGAATGAAGCTGACTTGCCAATCTGAGAGTTTAAATCCAGTGGTATTTATGATTCAAGGTCTCTTTATGCTGTGATCTCTTATGGGGGGGTGCAACCAGTTCATACTCCAGCTATGTGGGGCCTAACTATTCCCCCCAGAATTTATGTGTTCTTGTGGTTGCTCTCTAATAACAAAATCTTGACAAGAACTAATCTAGCTAAAAGGAGAGAAGTACAGAACAAGACCTGCCTGTTTTGTTGTGAGACTGAAACAATAGAGCATCTCTTCTTTGGGTGTGTTGTGGCAGTTGAGATGTGGAAGTTTATATCTGATGTGATGAATGAGAATGTAGGATGTGACTTTGAATCAGTGGCTAAATGGTGGCTAAGTAACAGGAATCATGAAGCGTTTAATGTAGTATCGTCTGTTGTACTTTGGAACCTGTGGAACTTACGAAATGCTTTATGTTTTCAGGGGCAAACGTGGACAGGGATGAAGGAGTTTTGGAGGAGGACATGGAGTACACTCAAGACATGGAGAAAATTGGCCAGAGGGGCTGCACTGCTACAACTGGACAACTACAATGACAGAGTTATGGCGAAAGCGGAAGAGAAACCGAGATTACTATATATCATGGAGAACCAGGAGAATGGCGCAGGGCTGGAGCTTCAGGCCTTGGAGTCTACCTCGGCATAGGGAGTGTCTGATAGAAGTGTGTTGAGTGAGATGTCTGGGGCAGCAACTCAGCTGAGTCCCCCGAGTATTGTAACTGAAGTGTTTTCTTGGCACTCTGGGCGAGCTATGGATGCTGTAAACGGCGCGAACTCGAACTTGGTTTCAAATGAATGAAACTAGGGGGCGACCCTCTTTTCTATAAAAAAAAAACCAGATTACATGCCTGACATCCCTTCGAAGATACTCCACAGTCAAATGATCAGACCATGGATAATAAGTTACATGACAACATTGCTAGGGCTATCTATATCTCTCTAGAACTTCATGGTCTTGCTCGGTTACATGTTTGGCTTCCATACTTTTGACACCATCCAGGGAGCTTGCCGGATGCAGCGGCCGCTTGCTCAGAGCGTTCGACGCCTGGATTGAATATTTGCAAATCACGTGGAGTTCGGTGGTTGGGTGGCATTAAATACCGTTTCAAATGGCAACAGCATGTGTAAGCTTGTTTCCATTGTAGGCCAAGACTCTTAAGCAAATGTTTAATGTTGTGTTAAGTTTTCTCTCCCCTTAAGAGCTTGTTGTATAATTAAGGGTTTCCCCATTGTACGTGGAGGAGTGCAATGGCGGTGCAGCAAAATGGTGATGTCGCCCTGCGTCTCCTGAGGTGGAGGAGAGTGGCGTGGTTATTAGGATTTTCAGGTTGTCACGTGGGGGCTCCTGTCACACCGGGCCTAGAAGTGGTTGTCGTGCTGAACAGAGGCCGCAACCCGGTTAGGGGTGACGGGTGGTGGGTGGAGCGATGGCGAGGGCGTGGTCAGTTAAGAGCGTCCCCAACGATGCCATTTCAGCTGACTCTAAGGAATCCACATCATCTTTTCTGCTGAGGTGGAAGTGAGAGGAAAGAGGGCAGGGCTCTGTCTAGCTCTTGTGCAACAGATTGTCTTGCTCACTTCCCAAGGCTCATGGCAATGAAGCATGGTGATTTTTTATGTTGGTGAGTTTGTTCGGTTGGGTAGTAGCTGGGACCCTCGTTGTTTTGATCACCGCGCCAAAAGACAGGAACAGGAACATGGAGCGAAGACTTTAATCATCATCTCTTAAGAGCAGGGCCAATAAGGGGCTTATCGACCACTGTGTCAGCTTTTTCCTTCATTGGGCAGAGAGAAAGTAGGAGAGATGGAGCGGCTTGGCGCGTCCCGCCGCGACGGTCGTGTGGGTCGTGTGTGAGACAGATGGTGGGTCCAACAATAAAAGTTGAGACAAGTTAGTCTATTTGCTTGTCTATTTGTTTGTCTATAAGACAAGTCATTGTCTGAACTATTGGGCTGCTCTAAGAGCAGGGGTGATAGTGCGCCGGCAGCGGGCGTCTCGCGATTCCTGCTCAGCCGGGCGGTGGCGGTGGGCCTCATTATTTTTTAATGCTTTGTGCAGTTCGGGTGGGACGTGGAAGGATTTGACAGGGGCAGGACGCACCCGAGTTTAAAAAATCCATTTCGCCTGCTCCCAGCGGGCGTCTCGCGAATCGTCCGCTTTCTTCTCTCTCATGCTTCATCTCTCTTCCACGTCGGATTTCGCCCACTGAACTACGCTTATAATACTTGCTCTAAGTGAGTTAGCAAACAAAATGCTAGCTCTAGTGTAAAAACCGTTGGGCACGCTCTAAGAAGATGGAGGAGAATGGTGGGCGGGGAAGTCAGGGTGGAGGGATTGGCGGTGGGTGTGGGCGGCGCCAATGGCTGAAGGTGATGATGGGTTGGGAGGGGCGAGCCTGTGTGGTAGGGTGGCGCAGAAAAAGGATGGCTCCAGAGTCTGTAGGGGTGGTAGGCGCGAGGCTGAAGAAGGTCGTGGACACTCCTTTGAGCTTCTTCAAAGGCCACCATCCGTTTAAGCCCTTGGCGCTCAGGATCCTTAAAGCCTCCAACTCTAAGCTTCTTGTGTTCACACATGGTCTGATTAAACAAAGAGCAGGCTATTGCTACTTTCCAATAAAGGAAAATGCTGCAAGGGATACGGAATGAAAGATTTGAAGCAATAGTTTTGAAAGAGAGAAAAGCAAAACGGGGGAAATATTGGTTTGGACAATGGTTTTCCTGGTCAAAACCGGTTTGTAAACCGAGCAAAAGATCAAAATCGAATTTGAATGTAAACCGATTGTTTTTTCTTTTTGCTGTCGGTTTTTCCGGTTTACCGTTTGGTTTTTCTCGATTTTTGAAATTTTAAGGTTTTTTTATTTTAAATCCTAAAATCCGATGAACGGACTGAATCGGACCGGGTCCGGTTTCCATCGGATTGGGGAACCCTGGTTCCACGCAACCGAGCAGGCCAGGGAATAAAGAACTGATGATTCGGATCGAGGCACCAGGGCCGCTTGTCCATCATTATACATACACAAACTGCATCCCGCGCATCAAGAAGCAGCATCGATCATCTCCGATCCAGTATGGCCCGCCCGGAGAAGCGCTGCCGGAGCACGGCCGCCTCCATCCCGGACGACCTCCTCATCTCCGATGTCCTGGTCCGCCTCCCCGTCAAGTCCCTTGCGCGCTTCAGGTCCGTCTGCCGCTCCTGGCGCGCCGGGATCGCGGACCCTGCCTTTGTCCGCCGCCACCGCGAGATGTCCCGCGCGGCGAGGCCTCCGTCCGTGCTCGCCATTCCTCGCGAGGTCGACCCCGACGACGAGCAGGCCACGTCCAGCGACATCAGCTTCCACCGCCTCCTACCAGGAGGACATGCCGCCGCCGCCGCCGCCGCCGAGATGATCTTCGAGAAGGCGTGGCCGGACGGCATCACGCGCCTCATCTTCCCCGCGCACTGCGACGGCCTGGTCGCGGTCGCCACGGCCACGGACCAGGTGTTCGTCTGCAACCCGGCCACCGGGGAGTTCGCCGCGTTGCCGCCGGGCAGCCACAACGCTCAGCTCGACCACTGCGACCTCCTCGTGCCGCCGGTGGCCATCGGCCACGACCCGTGGCGCAACACCTACGTCGTCGCCAGGTACTTCTACCGGACGTACGGCCGCATGAGGTTCGACGAGGCCACCGGGCAGTACGCGCAGGACTACGACATCGGCCACGAGGTCCTCACGCTCGCCGGCGCCGGCGAGCCCCGATGGGAGGCCACCCAGGACCCGCCGCACGCCGTCGGGGTCCAGAGGCCGATCTCACGCGGCGGGCGTTCTACTGGCACGGCGGCATGGCGCGACCGCAGCTGATGCGGTTCGGCCTGCAGCACAGGACGTTCGACATAGTGCCGCGCCCTCCGGCGATCGGCTACGACTCGGCCGACGACATGGCGAGCCTTATGGACGGGACGAAGCAACTACGTCCACGCCGCCGCCCGGCGTCCTTCCAAGTCTGGCTCGCGGACGACGTCTCTAAACTAGAATGGTCGCTGCTCTGCCGCATCCATCTCGCCGACCCGCTGCGCAACCTCAGCTGCTGCTGACCCATGGCGGCGGCCACGAGATGCTGCTGCTAGGCATCAATGGTTCCAAGCTGTGCCGGTACGACGTGCGCAACAAAGTTCTCGACCAAGTGATGGACACGCAGCACGAGCTGCCCCGCACGGACACAGCGTGTTTCTTCTGCGAACGTTATGTCGTGCCTTACGTCGAGAGCTTGGTCTCCCCTACCGCGCGGAACTACTGATCGACACAATGCGCGTAACTCCCAAGCTAGTTGCTAGCTCCAAACTCTGCATTCATCCCTTGCTCACCACCGGTTTCTGACGCCAGCAGACGACCGTCATCTCAGCTCCGGCAGAAGCTGTAATTTCGTGGCGTTGGCGGCAGCAAGCTGTGTCAGTGCGACAGCAAGGAAGATGGAAGAAAAGAAGCATGATCTATACTGAAGCAAGGGCCAGTACACAATTCGATCCGGTGATCCTACAACTGAACATGGTGTCGTGATGGAGAAGGATCAGTGCAACGGGACACTTTTACTGGTAAAAGAATCCATGGAGATTTGGCTCATAACTGCTTGGAAGTATGACGAATGAATACAGAGGGAAGAGGTCAACGTAATCTCCCCTAGCAGCAGGTTTGCCAACAAGCAACTGCTCGGCTGTCTCAAGAGCGGTGTGGTAGTGAGCTGGCACGTGACTAGGTTAAATATACAATATAAAAAATGATAATTCAAATGTGTAATATACTTGGTGATTCTTTCAAGTTTCCATCTAACAAAAATTCAAATTTAATCATCCTTAACGGGTCACCAACACACATTATTTCAATTTCAACATAGGACAAAAGGGAAAAATGGTGATGATGGTGAGGTTCAAGACCAACAACAATAATATGTGTACGTAATCCTCTATTATTTGAATGTTTCTCTAAAATATGTCATTCTGGCTCCATTATTTTCGTCTGATTCTGTAAATTAAAGAAGGGATTATTCTATACCAACATTTGGAATAATCCAGACCCCCTTTAGGCCTTTACCAACACAAATAACTGAGGTTGAACGTTGCACTGTTGCCATATGTCAACAATACACGAAATGTCTTCTCCACTTAAGATATCTATACTCATTAGGTTCTCAAAAATAACTGTGCGATAGGAAGTCCACGCACCAGAGGATGGCTCATCATTTCAAAAGTAAAATAATCAAGATTGAGTTTTGAAAATCATAACTGAATAAGAAACTTGAAAACCTTAATGATTAGAGACTAATTGGTTCATCTTACTCTTGCAGTGGAGACAGCAACATATCACCCTGACTAATGACCAGACCAAATCTTCTGGAAATGGACGTCTTAATCCTACACTGCTAAGTCAGCCTACAACATCACAACACACATTGTTGAAAACTTTTAGGCCATTAATTATTTCTAATGTATTACCATCTAATCAGACAACTTTAGCAAATGACACAACCTCAACACTGAGTCGTGATGTATGTTTATAATTATGTTATCTTATGTACACAAGACTAATTAATTACTACTTTTCTAACTTCATTAATTATTATTTAATTTGCTAAATATAGATCATGACACATGATATTATTTTATAGATTTACGCAGCTCGCCTAATGGACCTAGATTCTTTATTGGGCCTTTCATGTCAAAAGGGTTGTTGCGATTATCAAGGCCAAGGAGAAGGTAGCTACAGAAACAATGATGGCAACGACAATAAAGCAGACTTCATCAGCGTTGCACTCACGCACTCACTGACATCTTGTTATAGGTCAATGGTGACGAGGATGTCGTATCACAACTTCCTTCACAATGGTGATGATGGTGAGGTTGAAGACCAATAGCACATGAGACATTATGTTATAAGTGTATGGAATACTCTATTATTTGAATGTTTCTCTAAAACATGTCATTCTGGCTCTAAAGTTTTATTTGTTTCTCAACTTGTAACGTTAAACAAGCGGTTCTACTATACCAACAATAGAGATAATTCAAGCTCCAAATCCCATTTCCAACACTAATAACCGAGGTCATACGTTGCATTCTTGCCATATGTCTAACTCTAAATCTATTCTACATTCTCACAAAAAAAAAACTAAATCTCTTCTACATTTAGATATATCTCATTATCTTTTAAATCACAAAAAACTACCAACTCTAAGCAAAATGGGCTTTTGTCAACAAGATATAGTGCGTCGCATTTGGCTTCTGTCACCTTATAGCTTCTTGCTGTTGTATTGCCTTTTTTATTATCATGATCACACGGTCTGCTCCATGGCTGTTGCTCAAAAGGAAACGGTTGTTATCCGTGGATATGGAACAGGGTCGTGGAGCAGCTCAAGCATCAATCACACGCCGTTGGAAACGCCGCCTTCACCACACCAGTTTCAGTGCAGCGGGCGAGAAGGCGAGGTTCTGCTTCTCGAACCAGTTGTGCTTCAGCACTGTGGCGAAGGAGCTGGCGGGCTGGAGTTTGATGACCACTCAACTGCTGCTGCCCCTCAACACAAGCTAGCGACGCAGCGGCTCCAGGGAACGGCCGTGTTTGCACTTCGCGGAGGCCAACGACGCCAGCAATATATGTGGCGGTGCGCACGGGGAAGCCCCGTTCAGGAAACAACCGTCGTGGCGTCATCTGCCAGCCAGATCGACTCGGAACGACTCCGTGAACTTGCTGTCCTGCAGGCTGAACCGCATCATCAGCCGTCGTTGCGCCACGCCGCCGTGCCGTAGATGGCGTTCCGCTGGTCTTGGGTGGCCACAACGCGCGCGGTGAACTCCCGTGTTGCAGACGAACACCTGGTCCGTGGTCGTGGCGCACACGCAGGGTCGGCGATCCCGGCGCGCGAGGAGCGGACTTGACCAGTAGACAGGAGTCCGGTCCCTCCGGCGTCGGCGTGTGGTTGGTTCGTTCGGTCGGCGGGGTGATCAAACGCAACCTCAGAATCCAACGGATTGTTTCCACTAAGAAGAATGCTAGCTTCGCCAAGTAAGCATCACGATGGAGACATGCAGACTCGCTGAAGCTGAAGCAAGGCCTTTATATAATGACTACAATAGAGCTGTCATCATCGAGATGAAGAATATAAGCTGCATGCAGTGCGAGTTCATCCGTTCTTAGGCTACTTATAAGACCACTTTTACGTTCCATTTAGCATTAATTGGACCTGAAGCTCGTTCGTGCTGCTGCACAGGGCCTGGCAAGTGGCTTTGTCAGCTGACACCGGCGATTTTCCAAAATTTGCATGTAAACTCCTGCTTGTCGTTATTCTTCAACGTGGTTCACCCCATCGGCCAAGCGTGCTGACACTGGCGAGTTCACGTGCTAGCTTTGCCCCTGGGCCTGGCTAACACTACAAGATTCTCAACTTTTGCTGACAGTTTTATCCATGTGGGCAACAGTTATGTTTCTATTTAGTATGATTAACAAATGGCCGACAGTTTTAATAGTACAAATTAATGTGTTTTCCAACAGTTCTAGTAATTTGCCAACAAGGTCATTCCCAACAAAATCATCTCCCACAGTTATAGAAGATGGTTATCCTAATGAACTAGAAACTGTTGGCCACTTCTACATATCCTGTCGGGAAAGATGTTTTCTTTTGTAGTGTAAAGCTGCAGCCCAGTCTAATGAGAAAAGAGAAGATTATGGGTGATCAGTTTCTTTTTTTTCTCTTTTCTCTTTTTTTTTTGCGAATGCTTTTTCTTACTTTCTCTCTCTAATAAAAATCAAAGGCTGAGATACCTTTTATACGTCTTGAGAGGGAATTGGGTACCGTAATAGGACTCATTTAATCATTTATGTAAGCAAGAGATCGTTAAAAATAAAGCAGAGCCAGCGTAAGTAGGGGTTAGGTTCTTTCGGATGGAACCAACCCATCCAGATTCAAGTCACAGAAACACGAGTGTTTTATCTTGCTAAATAAAAAACTACCAAACTCTAAACAATCTTTGGGCACTCATACTGCATATTCGGCTTCGGTACCTTAATTATTAGCGTATTATATATTATTTTAGATGAAAGGGATGATCCCCTAGTTTCCATTAAAGAAACAAAGTTCAGTGCCTAGCTATGGCACGTTTATAGGCTTCTCAAATTCAATTACAGGCACATGGGGTAACAACAAACTTGCTGTTCCGGTTACAAGCAGAGCGGCGTCATCGGTTATGTAGCATAGAGGACAGAATATGGAATGGAACCAAAGGAGCAGCTACCATTTTCCAAATTAACTTCATGCTGTCTTGTTGCTGGCATTTCGAAGCATAAATAATTGTCTATTGAAAAAACCAAGTAATTAACTATTGAGACACAACAAGTTCATCCAACCAAAATATATAATGTCAAGAATGGTGTACTACTTTTATTATATTATGTACTGAAAAATTTATCGAGAAAAACAATAATGATCACGACCAATTAAAAGACACCCAGAGATAAATTGCATGAATATTTGTCTATTAACATATTTAGCCATAAAATATGTCTAATGTATTACCATACCATTAGCTACAGATTAGTTTCTAGTTTTACGGTTCAATTAAACAATAGCTTTGCCTGGATACAGCATCTAGGTCTATGATGATAGTTACATTACCTCATATAAGGAAGACTAATTAATTACTTCTTTTCTAACTTAATTAATTATTATCTAATCTTCTAGATATATATTAGGATAATTAATATTATTTTTAGATTTCTGCTATTCATCGAATGGAACCCGTGTCTTTATTTGGCCTTTTACATCAAGGGCAATTGCATTCCTACCATACTTTTGTAGTCCAATTGTGAAACAACTATCGATTTTCAGATTTTGCGATTTTACCACCAATTTTCAAAAACTATGGTAAATCGCAAAGTTTTATTGCAATTTAACCATAGATTTTCAAAATCTGTGGTGATCTTACAAAATCAGAAAACAATATGTGGTGACCTTGCAAAATCTGAAAATCGATGGCTATTTCACAATTAAAGTCAAAAATTGTGGTCCAAACGCCATTGTCCCTTTCATCAAAGGTTGTTGAGGATATTGAGGTCGAGGAGGAGGTAGATAGCTATAAAAACAATGATGACAACCACAATAAAGATGACTTCTTCTGCTTTGCATTGACGCGTTCACTGACATCTTGTTAACAACACTAATGAGGAGGCCGTATTACAACGCCCTTTTGAATATATGGTGATCCATGAGGTTGAAGACCAATGGCACATGCAATATTATTATATTAATAAGTGTAAGGAATATTGTATTATTTGAATGTTTCTATAAAACATGTTATTTGGCTCTAATTTTTTTGTTTGTTTTTCTCTAAATTTGTAACATTAAAGAAACAATTCTATTGTACCAAAATTTGAACTAATTAGAGCTCAAAATCCCATTTTCTGTACTAATAAGCAAGGTCAAACATTGCATTGTTGCCATATGTCAACACTAAAGTTTTTCTACATCTAGAAATATCTTGATGAGTCACAAAAAAACTACCAACTCTAAATAAAATTTTGGCTGAAAAATATCGCCGATAAATTTCCAAAATGTTCAAAAAATCGTTGTTTACCAATGGAGCCTAGTAAGATTCATTTATTAGCTGAAATTTCAAAAACGTTTTTGCAAATTTCAAAGGAAAAATGTAAAATATATCTAAATTTTATTTAAAATTTCAAATTATTTTAATTTTTTGTAATATTTCTGAAAATCAGGTTTATCAGTGACCTCCGATTATAATTATGCATGCGGCCTTTGCCATCTTATTAGCTTGTTGCTACTGTATTGCCTTTTTATTGTCATGATAACACGGCCTGCTGTATGGTTGTTGCTCAAAACGAAACGGTTATTATCCGTGGGTCGTGGTCTCGTGGAGCAGCTCAAGCATCACACGTACGCCGGTTGGAGTCTTGGAGACGCCATCTTCAGCATACCGGTTTCAGTGCAGCGGAGGGAGGCGAGGTTGTTCTTCTCGAACCACTTGTGCTTCAGCACTGTGTAGCGAAGGAGCTGGCGGCTGGGCTGGAGTTTGATGCCCACTCAACTGCTGCTGCCCTCAACACGAGCTGGCGACGCAGCGGCTCCAGGGAACGGCCGTGTTTGCAATTCGCAGAACCGACGACGCCAGTTTATTCGCGGCGGCGTGGACAGCTTCATCTCGTCCCCACGAGGCGTGTTATTGCCGTGTTATTGCCGGTCCGTGAACTTCCTGTCCAGCTGGCTGAACCGCGTCATCAGCCGTCGTTGCGCCATGCCGCCGTGCAGGTAGAAGCTAGGCTCGTCGCGTCGCGTGCAGGTCGGCCTCTGAGCCACGATGGCGTGCGGGTGGTCATGGGTGTCCTCTCCTTCCAGCAGGACTCGCCGCCGGGCGAGCTTAAAGACCCCGTCGCCGATGTCGTATTCCTGCATTCCTGCACGTACCGATGTCGTGGCCAATGGCCGCCGGCGGCACCAGCAGCACGCTGTCACTGTGTGATCGATCTGGTCGTTGAGGCTGCCTGGCGGCAACACGACCAGAGTCCCATTACTTGTTTTTAGGCGCTTTTCAGTTTCTTAGCTTGAAAACTCGAAATCATTGTTCCTCTGCTGCGTATTGTAAACTTGCAAACTTATTACCAATCCTGCTCTGTTCGTTGTTAGGGAGACGAGCTCATTTTGCTGCATAGGGATTGTGCTACGTAGGAGTACATTGGTACTGTTTGGTAAAGAGTTCTCTCAGCTTGCATGATTCCTCTGGAATCAATTACCAATTTTCTCATGAAATTCCTTTTAAGGTTTGTTTTAATGTAGATGAGGATCACTAAAGCTCTGTGTTGTGGTCAGAGCTCCAATTATGAGTGCAGCAGGTTCCACGTTATCCTGAAAAAGAACATTAACTGGTGCTTCCTGATTAACCGAGTAAGATTAGAGTAGAATTGCTAGATATTAAGAGATGCATTCGGGTTATTCGTAGAGTATATGTTCAGAGATTTTGTAGTATGAGAGACCTACAGCCCTTGTGCATGCCTTCTTATCGTACTTCGTGATTTGGATTAAATTGACTGGAATAATTCGTCGTGATGATTTGTAAACATGATTCTGCACATTGCGAGCAAATAAATGTCTGTCTTGATTGCATAAGGTTCATGGTCCTGTAGGTCCACAGTCCAGGTTCTTTTATTAAGATTATCATTGATGTTACCAGTGCATGTGTACCTAAATCATAGTCCCAATTGATTGTGTTCTTTCAGAATTGTTTGCTCCAAAGAAGCAACAAGAGGAAGTCTCCTTCTGTGAGAGTGCCGATTTCAGATCTCCGTTTAGATGAATATCAGCCACCTTCTGTCAGGCATAGGATGCAGCTACCTTGTATCACCGAGTGTGCATCTGTCATCGAGGATGCAGCTACCTTCTGTCAGGCATAGGATGTCGCCATCAACTTCAGCTGCTCATACAATTTGTGGAGGTCGAGGTTCCAGAAGACATTGAATTGATTGTGCCATCGCTGATGTCATGAGCGTCGGAACAAGTCCAGTGATACCTGATCAATTCTTGCTGCAGCTATGGAGTTTCTGAATTCTGAACATCTGAAATTTTGGTGCCATATAGAATCTCAGAGAAAAAAAATCATGCTATCATGCTTACTATCCTTTAGAAAATGATGTTAGTGGGCATCTGCCTTTTCGCCCATGAATGAAATATTATTGAGTTTCAATTTATGTTTGACCTGAATATAGGAAATTTGCAGTTACATTTGCATCTCTGATGTAACTCAATGTTTGAGAAAATCACCTACATACTTAAAGGGGGACGTTATCGCGCGTACAGACGCGCGATAAGGGATCGCGCGTCCTTCCTCCGCGGCCGCCACGTGTCCCCAGCTCATCTTCTTCTTCCGCACCCCCGCCAGCACCAAGCATGACGTCGTCGACCGCCGCCCCCGCCCCGCGCCACCCGCCCGCGCGACTCCGGCGCCGTTCCCGGTGCCGTCGCCGCCCCCCGCACCAGCCCCTCCCCCGCCCGCCGCCACCACGCTAAATTCTCCGACAAGACGCCCCCGCCGCCTACCCCGCCCACCGCCCTCCTGCCGCCCGCGGCTCCAGCGGCGCCACCGCCGCACACCGCCGGGTTGCGGCCGCCGCCCCCGAACCCTTCCTTCTATGTCCGGTGATGGTGATGAACTCCGGCCCCTCCTCGACAACATCGGACCCTAACTCCACCGCCCTCCCTCACCTCCAGCGACGCAGCGGCGCCCTCGCCGCTGCGCCGCGCCGCCCGCCCCCGGCCGGTGCTCGCCCAGCTCGCACCCCTTCTATTGGGCCGGGCCGCCCGGGACGCGCGGAAGACTTATCGATACTTAAACATGTGTCGGTATACGTGTCCGTTTCATAGTTAAGGCGGGGTTTAGGTTTAGCAACTCACCGTCGGTTGGCTATTGTCAAACATGGTGTAGTGACATGGAACAATTTATAATAGTTGGTGGAACAAAGTTCTACAAGAGCAATTTAAAAATATGAAGAAAACAATTCTGATCGGTGGAACAAATTTTGTATTCAGCTCCACGCAAAAAAAAAAAAAAAAAAGTATTCAGCTCATGTTTGTCCGCCGACTCGGAAGTGACTCAATGCGGACAGGTTTGGGCCCGTGAATAGAATACGAACCGAATCATCGGGCCCAACCTCCTTTCCCCTTCGCCACGCTCGAACGCTAACCCTTGCCGGCGAATTCCCCCAATCCAGCCATGCCGACGCCGTCTCCGGCGCAGGAGCGGTGGACCATCCTCGCCGGAATCCCTAAGGTGGTGGGCGGTGAGGAGGCGGGGGGCATGTCCCCTCTGGGCACCGCCATCCGCGTCGATTGCAACGACCCCCCCTGCGCCTCCGTCCTCACCGTGCCCCGCCGCGTCTGCTCCGCCCCCACCATGATCTCGTACCCGTACGTCGCCGCCGCCGACCCGTCCGGCATGATCCTCCTCTCCGCGACGCAGCCGCACAGCACTTTCTCGTCCGCGGTCTCTTACCGCCTCTGCGACGCGCCCACCGGCAAGTCCGTCGGCATCCCTCGGCACAACCGCCCGATGCGCCTGCACGGAAGCAACGCCGGCCTCCTCCGGAGAGACCGCGACTTCATTATCGCGGAGCTCCGGCCGACCCACGACGGCAGCGGCCGCGCCACGCTCCTCTGCTTCAAGGCGGGCATGTACGAGTGGACCGAGAAAGAGCTCGCCTACTCGCCCCCACTCCACCGGCGTTTTTTCGGCGAGGGCGTCGTCTCCCACGCGGGGATGCTCTGGTGGGTCGATCTCTCGTATGGGATCCTTGCCTGCAACCCGTTTGCTGATAAGCCGGAGATGCTCTACGTCCCACTCCCAAGGGTTGTCGATGAGCTGCCGGTTAATCCGGCCAACCGTGGCGTCTTCAGCTGCTTGAAGGTGAGCGGCGGAAGGCTAAGGTACCTGCAAATCCATGGCACCTCTGATGCGCCGGTGGTCACCATGTGGGCGCTCACCGATCCGCCCTGCGCTGCAGAGTGGAACCATGAGCGCAGTGTGCCTTTGATTGACATTTGGACTGACCCGAACTACCTGGACACCAAGCTGCCACGGAGCATTCCTGCCCTTGCGCTTCTCCACCCAACGGATCCCGACAAGGTCTACTTCTTCCTCAAGTCATACATCTTCGCTGTGGACCTTCGGCTGAAGAAGGTGGTGGAATTCAATGGTTTTGTGATGCCTGATCCACCGTCCCATATGAAGCGTTCCTCCCACTTCGTGCACGCATGGAAGTATGATCCTTCATACAGTAAGTGTCTTTCATATGCCCACCTGCTGCATTCTGATATCTGCTTTCTCTTAAAAATGTCAAATTATTAAATATCTACACTTGTCTTAGTTGTCTATTATGATGTGGTGAAAAATTCTTCTTGAATTAAATGTCTGTAAAACAATTCTGCTGTTGTTTTTATCATGCATAATACTCCTAGGGTAGTATTCTACATATGTTTGCTGTTGTTATGATGGTACCTTTTCTATTCATTGGCTCGTACTAGACCAGATAGTTTAATAAAGGGCCTATCTGGATGCTGGCCTCACTCTCTCGAGAATCCATACATCCCTTATCAGTGTATGGAGAGCTATCTCTCGAGCACAGGTTGAGGTTCGTGCCACGCCACGGCTGGCTGCGCCATAGAGTGCGGCGGCGATCTCCTCCGCCACCGGTGTGGCAAGATTTTATAGCTTTAAAAAGTCTAGCAGCCTTGCTTACTCACCAACCAAGCACTGGTCATTCTTTTGGAGGGCACCCACACGTTGTGGCGTGCCTTGTGGTGGCCGTGAACCAAGTACCCTCAAAGTTTCTCATCTCCATGGGATCCTTTCGTCAGAGTACTGGCAGCAGCATTGATAGAGGCGCGTTAACAACTCCTAAGTGAACCCCCCCCCCTATGAGGACTTCAAACTGAAACAAAAGTTTTAGCCACTGTTGTTTTATGCTTCTGTAATTCTAAGTATTGCATGCATGCATGCTTCTATGCTCGCATATGTTCCTTTATATCTTGTTTGTTGACCGCTGCAGTTAACGTAACATTGCTAAAATAATTTATATAGTTTTCTATCATTTTCTGTTTGTGCTTCATTTGTCACATACAAGTAAAATGAAAACTCTTTGCACAAGCAAAACATGATATGGGAACTGCCAAATTGATTAGTGAACATTTCTGTGTATTTCAATTGAAAGTGGTATCAACTTGCGCATATATATGCCACTCAAACCAAGTGATTTCATAGTGTTTTAATAATGCACGTTTCCTCGGCATACATTTAACCATTGTGATACTTTTGTAGGGCGTGGCTTTTTACCTAGATGTTTCAAGGAGGAAAGACTTTCTCTAGATCCGAAGTACAAGAAGTACATGAAGAATTATAAAAAAAGATTCACTGCTGCTCAGATCAGGTCAGCATGATTTTAGCTATAATTATGCATGCTTATGACTAAGTATTTTCTTTGGGTCTAATACAATAATCTTCTGATTCAGGGTGACTCAAGCCACCCCTGTAACTACTCCAGCCACCCCTGTCACTACCCCTGTCATCCCTGTCACCAGCCTTGTTACCCGTGTCAGTGGTGTGTAATTTCTGTTCTGATAACTTTATTAACAGAACATTATTCATTCTTTAATGCAATTCTTTTTTCTTAGCATGTTCCCTTGCTGTCATTTTTAAGTTTTTTTAATATCTATGCCGTATTTCCAGATAACTGTTTAAAGAGGTTTCGTGATCATGATCACATGGTGACGGAGGAGCAGTTAACTAAAAGGATGAAGCTGGAAGCTACGATGACATGGTGATGGTGGAGAAGCAGTTAAAAGGATAAAATGATATGATATGTACGCTTCTTTGAGTGTTAATTGAGAATACTGTAGCTTTAGTGCACAACTGACGTCAACTCATGAAAATAACTGGCATGAACTTCTTTAAGGATATATTCTGCTTGGTATTTTAATTAGAGTTTATTGTATTATATTCACATGAAGTCGATCAGTATATTTGGATACCTTGGTGCGCAAATGTGAGTGCGTTTCCTATTGTTGCAGTTGTGTAACTTCTTTTAAAATGGATCACCGTTCTTGTGGGTTTGGTCGGCATGTTTCCTTCCATTGAGCGATCATTCCATCCTTTTCCTGGTTTGCCGCCTTGATGTGTTCAGTTTTTTTTTTCTGCTAGGGCCATCACTGTGTAGGTGTGTGTTCATCCGGTTGCGTTGGTTAGGGGCACGTTTATATCCAAATAGCCTACTATCATTATAAAGCTATCTGCAAGACTATGCATCCGGCAAATGAAAGAATTGTATCTGATATATACTACATGATATAATGTAGCAACAACCGTTGAGTTGATTTGAAAAAGGTAGCTAATGACTATTTTGGCATTATCTGATATAGTGAGTACATAACGGAAGACAACTGCAAAACAGAGAAACAAAGAAGCGGCAGAAGAAAATTTGTGTCGTCATATCCAAAACTGCCGAAACTTTGGAAGCCTGAGGGTTGCCAGAGCGGCCAAGGGCTTCAACTTCTTGGAGTATCGCGTCCACCGAACTGAGAGGCTTCAAATACCCCCAGCATTACGCTCTTTGCATATCAACCAAGTGAGACTAGGATGAAGGTGGAGTACATAGCTCCTTTGTCACCTCTTTCCATATCAATTCTAGTTTCAGCTGTTCAGCCAGGTGGGGTTGCAGGCTATTGCACCTCAGCTAGCTGCTCAAGACTTTGACGACTGGTGGGAAAGAGCGGCAGCTGCAGTAGGTGCCCAGGCCAGACCGGGGCTTAATTCTCTGATCATCTTTGGGGCATGGGCTATTTGGAAGCACCGTAACAGGTGTGTCTTTGATGGAATTTCACCAAATGCAGCAGGTGCCCTAGCTGCTGCTACCGAGGAAATGCATATGGAGCATGGCAGGGGCACGAGGTATCTCATACCTCACTGCCCAGGCAATGGAGGAGGTCTAAACATCTAGGTCGAGGTCGTTTCAATGTAAAAACGGGCGCGAAAGTAATCTAAAGAGAACTGGGTGTGTGGGTGTGTTGTAAGGATTCTTTACCCTCTATTTCTTCTTCAATATAATGATACGCGGCTCTCCTGCGTGTTCGAGAAAACAAATATCAACCAAGTGACTAGGATGAAAGTGGAGTGCATAGCTCTTTTCTCGGGCGCGTTGACCAAGCCTCTGATAGACTCCCAGAGATCAACACCGAGGCGGCCACCGGCATCATCTGGAACCCCATGGCGTCCAGGATGCGTCGCCACAACTGCCATGTGAAGGCGCAATCAGCGAGCTGATCAGCTGACTCCGCATGAGTAGCACAGAAGGGGCAAGCTTTCTTCATTTCATGGGACTAAAGTCCCCTCCTGAGTTGACGATCAGCCATCCAAAGGCGTTTGTGGATGCAGAGCCACATGGAGAACTTGCAAGGCATGAGCGTGTGAGCCGACCAGAGATGTTTGGCCATCAGGAAGAACTGCAGACCAACAAAGAGGCCGCATATGCAGAGGCTGGCTATGCTGACTCGAGGAAGTCCAAATTCAAGTTGGCCGGTCCTCAACGCCAACTTGCAGCTGCACATCATCCAGCAGGTTCCAGAGAAGATATTCAGAGATGGCTTGGTAAGTCAAGGCACCCGAGATGTGGTAGCCAACGATCAGTCTAAAACAATGCTAAATTCCCGTCTCCAAGCTGGATATGCGCTGAGGCATTGTACATTTGCTTTGCACTGGTGGCTCGACCTGGATGGGAAGCGCAGCCCAGCATCTTATAGAAATAAGAGCACCAATTTAATTATCATTTCTGAATGTACTCAGTGTTATCCGTAATGGGCACTTGGAAAGGAATTTAGAACTGCAACGTTGTTTGTTACTCAGATCCTTTAAGATGGCAAATCTTATTTTTACATGTTTTATATGAAAATCTGACGACGATATATAAATCACCTGATTTCAAAATGAGCCAGAGTCCTCTTGTCCTGCAAACTCATGGGTGTTGTCTATGGAACGACCGTAAGCTTATTGCATGACATACATGTCCTTTATATGCTTTGATGCATTGATTTAGTCTAATCAACGTATGCCATTACTGCACATTGTTGGACATGCAGCTTCAAGCACAATTTGTCCAGATTTACTCATGTCATATTTACCGTAATGTTTTAGAATTAAGTAAGGTTCAAATGGTTTCAGTCACATAGAACTCTCCGCTGAAATAATTATCACTCTGGACTGGCAAAAATAATTTTATACCTGACTTCTTAGAAATACAATTTGAAACGTTTACATTGGGGGTATGTCACCAGTGCAGATTTTCCTCAGTCACAAAATGCACCTTGAAAGGCCCAGTTGTTTAAATAACTAGGGCAAGTTGATGGTTCATTTACTTCTGTTTTCTGATTCAGTTGATAATATCCATCTTCATTATACATTGCATCGATTTTGAATTTTCAAGGATCACAGCATCTTATAGATCAAAGGCATCAGGTTTGTACTGTGTTAATTTCAGCCAAATATAGAATTGTACATGAAATTGAGAACTCTACCAGCTCTCTGTTTTATTTTTCTTTTTTGGGGTAGATATGGATGTTGTGGTTACAAGCCCACAATAGTAGAAGGGGGATCCTCCAAGGGTCTACCACAAGTGAGGGACCCCTGGGAAGGACCTGGGAAGGGACCAAATAAGAGCCAAGAGAGGTAGGTAATTAAGAGCTTGTATTGAATGCCTTGCCTTGAGGGTGGTAGGGGGGTATTTATAGGCTGATACACCCCTACAACCCTAGAATTACAAGTACCATATTGCCCTTCCTCCAGGGCACTATGGTCATTTCCTTATTACAAGGTGGGATTCCCTAACCCTAGTGGGCCAGAGGCCAACATACATGGGCCTATCCTATAATACACATCATCTTGGGCCTTGATGGGCTTCATAGCAGGCCAGGCCTTTGGGCCAGGGGGAGGGGACACAGTGGGCCTCCCCCAACAGCTAGCCCCACACAGTCGAGATCCACCTTCGGTAGGGCCGAAACTGTGTCCATCCGGAGGTCCGCCCGTCGTCCCCTCTTTCGGCGCTCCGAAGGTCTGGTCTGCGTCGGTTTCAGAAGGGAAGCCTTCTACGTGCCTCCGAAGGTCCCGCTTCCGAAGGTCTCCTTCCGAAGGTCCGGTCGCCGAAGGTACGGTGGTCGACGAAGGTTGTCGCAGATGGCCCGATGGTTGCTTCAGGCGATGGCGCCGTATTTGCCGAAGGGCGCGCTCGCCGAAGGTTGTTCGCTGATGGCGTGGAGATAGCTGCCGGCTATATCACCGCGATGGCGAAGGTCGCGGTCGCCGAAGGTGGCGCTGATGACACGAAGGTAGCTGCCGGCTACCTGTTGAAGGTGTCTTTAATGCTCGGCGCGAATTGCGTAGCGACGCCGTCTCATTTACTGGGACTGACTCGGCGCGGATCGCGATGCGACGCCGTTTCGCATGACGGGACGCGTCTGGTCGCGTGGCGTGATCTGCGGCCGTTGATCCTTCATCGGACGGTCGGACCGATTCACCAGGGGCTATATATTTACCGCCCGGGTGCCCAGGTTTTCACCCCGCCAGTCATTCCTCCAACCGCGCCGCTGCCGTTCAGCTAGCCTGCTTCGGCGTTCTTGTTGCTCCCGCACGCTTCGTCGCTTGACCGAGTTGCTTCCAAGTCGTCGCGCTGGCGTCGGAGATGGCTCGGAAGGGGAAGACCAGCGCATCGCAGCGCGTTCGCATCGATGACCGCCTCTCGGCGTCGCCGTTCGTCGACCGCAGCACGGTCGACTCGAAGGTGCTGGACGAGATGGCCGCCGATGGGCTCCTGGAGCGGAGCCGGGCCGAAGCGCCAAGGAAGGGGGAGACGACCCCTAGTCCGAAGGACGGGTACATCGTTCTGTACCGGCGGTTCTTCGAGGCCGGGTTTCGGATGCCCTGCTCCCCCTTCGTGGCCGAGGTGTTGGATCTCTTCGGCCTCGAGATTCAGCAGGTCACAGTCAACGCACTTGTGCGGCTGAGCGTCTTCGAGTGGGCGTTCTGGCTCGAAGGGTCTCGGCCGCACGCTGGGGCCTTCGCGGCGACGCACTATGCGCACGCCGTGAAAAAGAGGTTGACGCTGGACGGGAAGGAGCTCATCGGATCCATGGGAGTTATCTCCTTCGTCCCCCGCCCCGAAGCCGTCGTTCCGGCGAAGGCGTACAAGCTACACTGGGGGCGCTGGACGACCGGGTGGTTCTACTACCGCGTGGAGGAAGACTGCCCCCTTCGGTCGACGATGTCGGAGGTACTATTCCATCGGTACCCGACGGTGGAGTTGGACGGGACCGGCGAGTCCCGGGTGAAGCTGCTGGAGACGGTGGCACGGAAGTTCTCGATGCGCGACCTCGCCGAGGAGTTTATCGCCGCGGGGGTGTGGCCTTTGCTCCGCAACTGGGAGCAGAGGTTCGTTGTTGAGGTTCCGGGCGGAGAGCCGGAGGTTCACTTGAGGCCGGAGAATTTACCAGGTAAGTTCGCTCCGGTATGCGTTTTCCTTCGATTGTATTGCCATGGCTTGACAACATGGTTTGTGCAGCCAAGACGCTGAGGGAGGTGGAAGACGGCGCCGCTGAGATTCTCGGCCCCTTCCATGCGGACGAGGCTTCGCGCCGGGCGAAACTTGGTGTGGGTCCCCGTATCAATCGGGTGCTCTCCATCAAGTACCCGGAGCTCCAGCTTCCGGAGCGACAGGTGCTCGTCGCTGCCCCCGTCCCTGGGAGCGGCGAAGGGGAGGATGAGGAGGCCGAGAGCGAGGCTCCCTTGGCTCCGGAGATCGTCGTCTCTGCCGGCTCGAAACGCGCTGCCGGGGGCACTAGCAGGCCGGCGCCGAAGAGGTCTCGGCTCGTCGAGACGCGCGTCGAGAAATCTACTTCCCGAGCTGGGGCATCGAGTGTCGTTGCGGACTTGGGTTATGGCACCGATCCGGAGGAGTTGACCGACGACGCTGCTCGCGTAGGGATTGCCGCGGCAACGGCTCCGCGCGTCGCCGAGAAGGTGGTGAATCTGGAGTCCGACGACGAAGACGTCGGCTTCTTCGGGATGCCATCCTTCGCGGCAGACGTCGAGGAAACGATGGAGCCGGTCCCTCGGTCTCCCGGTATCATTTTCTCTTCCCATCACTCTTGCTTTGCTGGTTGTGGAAGTCCCACTAACTCCGTTGCTCTAGCGGAAGGCCGCTGCGCCGAAGAGACTTCCGAGGAGGAGCCTTCTGGAGGAGAGGTGGGGAAGACCGACCCGATGCCCAGTCATGGCCGGGGAAAGGGCTACTTCGGGAAGTCGCCCATCGAGGAGGCGGGAGAGCCGAAGGAGTCGGAAGGTCGCCTCGGCTGGCGCGACTTCGTAGATCGTCCGGAGGCCGCCGAAGTCCTTCGAGGGATCTACGACTTCAACGGGCTCGATGAGCTGGAGGGGGCAATGGAGGGAGTTGCTCCGGAGGACGCTGCCGCGGCCCTCTCTGGGCTGGCGATGAAGGTTTGTGCTCCTTGTTTCGCTTGGCTCCAATTATTGTGGCTGACTTCCTTTGCTTCGGCAGGCGGCGGTGCTGGCACGACATCTGCAAGGGTCGCTCGAGGGCTTCGACATTGCGCGGCTCCGGGCGCATGCCGAAGTCACGGAGGCGGCTGCCGAGACCGCCAAGGAGAACCTGAAGGCGGCGGAGCAGGGGCGTGACGCTCTTGCGTCGGAGCTGGAGAAGGCCTTGGCGGCGGTCAAGGAGTCCTCCGATGCCTTGACGTCTGCGAAGAACGTCTCCAAGAAGACCTGGAAGGAGCTGGAGAACTTGAAGACCTCCTACAATGCCCTGGCGCGCGCGAAGGAGGCCACCGATAAGGAGCTGTCCGACACTCAGGCGCTGCTGAACGCGGCCAGGAAGCAGAGGGAGGAAGCTGCTTCGGCATGGCAGGCACTTGGCGATTTCAACAGCCTGCTCGAAGGGCTGGGCGTCGAAGTGCAGCCGGTCAAGCATGCCGCCGACGACCTCGGAGGGAGCATCGGGCGCCTTGTGCGTTCCGTGAAGCTGGCCTCCCGGGCCATGAAGGCCTTCGGCACCTTCTGCGCCGAGACCGCATGGACTGCGGCCTTCGGCTCCCTCGAGCAAGTGGGCTGCACTCATCTTCCAGCTGCTGCTTCTTCTTCGCGACAGCTGGCGGAGATGGCGGCTGGTGATGGGAGCCGGTTTCGGGAGCTGGCCTCGAAGGTGCGTGACTTCGGGAACCGGCTCGGCCAGCACTTCTGGTTGCCGGTGGGAGAGAAACTGGCCCGCCAGTCTGCTCTCGCTGCTGCGGCATCCCGGAAGTCGAAGCCCGGAAGCAGCGCCTCTGTTCCCGCTCCGGCTCCGGCTGCCGCTTCCTCTGTGCTGACGCCTCCATCCGGCGAGATCCCAGCCGGGGCCGGGAGCGCTAACACCTTAGTGGGTAGCGGGGGTGGAGGCTCGGTGGCGGCCCAGGGCAATGTCACGGAGGTTGACTCATCGGCCCAGCCTCCCCCCCAGGTGTGAGTTCTTCGCTGGCTTCGAGCCATGCTCCTTTTGGTGTACATAGTTTGTACTAGGTGCCCTTCGGGCCTTTTAATGGAGTTCTTCGTGATGTTTGCTTCCATTGCGACTTATAGGTTTCGGCTGGGGCCGAAGGCAATCATGCCTTGATGTGTCTTGACGTTGTTCCGGAAAGCATTCTGGTTCCGGCCGGGAGTCCTTCCTCTCCGGAGGGTGGCCCTTACTATGTTAAAGGCACGCAGTGGCGTCGTTGGCTTCGGCGCAACCGGGCGGGTCCTTCGGTGACTTCTTTCGGGATTTGCGCCTTCGAAACGCACGGTTGATGGCGCAGGTATCGAGGGTTCCTTCCGAAGCTTTGCTTGAAAGGCGAGTTCGTCGCGAAGCGCATTGTTTGGCTGTAGCGCTGAGCCCTCCTCTTCTTCTTGCTCCGAAGGTGGAGGTGGTCGACGTGTCGAGTGACGACGAAGACGCTGCCGCCGAAGTGGACTTGGAGCAATTGCAGGCCGATGTTGCTTCTGCATCGACTCCGGCAGACTTCGCTCACTCCGGCGCACACTGGCGCGAGCCCGAGAGGAAATAGCTAGGGCCGAAGCGTCATTAGGGATGCGCTCCGGTAGTGGGCTGTAAGGAGGGCCTTCGGGCCCCGTGTCGAGGTGCCGACTTGATCGGTATTGTAATTCATGTCGAGCTGTTTAGCTCGACGTATGTTGAAATGTAAGCTCTTTCGAGCGTGTGATGATATTGTTGGCGTCGTCCCTTCTTTGTGGAACGAAAATTTGTTCGTCGAGGGTACCCTCGGAGGTACTCCGTCGCACCACTTTCGGCGAGGAAGTGAGCTCGTTTCGAGCGTCGTCCCCCCTTTACTCGTCGGGAGTGGAACGAAAATTTGGTCGAGGATAGCCTCGAAGGACTCCGTCGCTCTACTTTCGGCGAGGAAGTGAGCTCGTTTCGAGCGTCGTCCCCCCTTTACTCGTCGGGAGTGGAACGAAAATTTGGTCGAGGATAGCCTCGAAGGACTCCGTCGCTCTACCCTCGGCGAGGAAGTGAGCTCGTTTCGAGCGTCGTCCCCCCTTTACTCGTCGGGAGTGGAACGAAAATTTGGTCGAGGATAGCCTCGAAGGACTCCGTCGCTCTACCCTCGGCGAGGAAGTGAGCTCGTTTCGAGCGTCGTCCCCCCCTTTACTCGTCGGGAGTGGAACGAAAATTTGGTCGAGGATAGCCTCGAAGGACTCCGTCGCTCTGCTTTGGCGAGGAAGTGAGCTCGTTTCGAGCGTCGTCCCCCTTTACTCGTCGGGAGTGGAACGAAAATTTGGTCGAGGATAGCCTCGAAGGACTCCGTCGCTCTACTTTCGGCGAGGAAGTGAGCTCGTTTCGAGCGTCGTCCCCCCCTTTACTCGTCGGGAGTGGAACGAAAATTTGGTCAAGGATAGCCTCGAAGGACTCCGTCGCTCTACTTTCGGCGAGGAAGTGAGCTCGTTTCGAGCGTCGTCCCCCCCTTTACTCGTCGGGAGTGGAACGAAAATTTGGTTGAGGATAGCCTCGAAGGACTCCGTCGCTCTACTTTCGGCGAGGAAGTGAGCTCGTTTCGAGCGTCGTCCGCCCCCCCCCCCCCCCCCCCCCCCCGTTGCTCGTCGGGAGTGGAACGAAGATTTGTTAAGTCGGAGGCGTCCCCCCATTGACTTAATTTAGTTTCGTGCACGTTTCGCAGGGTCTTTAACGAATGCCCCGCCCTCGACTATTACCGATGGGAGTCTCGGTTTATTGCGTCGGCATCAATTTCCCCTTAGGGTTCGGAATCTAGGACTTATGTGTGCCTAGCTTCAGCGTGTTCCGGAGTTGGCCTCCGGCTCCCGGCTGGATTTCTTGTAATTGGGCACCGAAAGAGGATTTCTCATTTCATTCATTGGTACCGGTTACATAGCCCCTTAGGGAATGCAGCTAAGGGGATCATCGTCACCCTACTGCCGAAAGGAAGAAGAACACACCGAAAGAAGATACAGGTAGCTTGTAGCGCGCAGGCTACGCGGCTTCGGGGCCCGCGGATGCTAAGTCCTTAGACGTAGTATCGGCGGAGGGCATCGACGTTCCATGTCCTCGGGACTGGCGTCCCGTCGAGCTCCATCAGATGGAATGCCCCCGGGCGGATGGAGTTGTAAATGATGAAGGGCCCTTCCCACTTGCTGTTAAGCTTGCCGACAGACGTCGGGTGGATATTTTGCTTCAGGACGAGGTCGCCTGGAATGAAGTGTCGGGGGTTGACCCTTTGGTTGTACGAGTTCTCCACCGAAGCCATGTATCGCTTCAAGTTGGCGACTGCTTGGAGTCTTGTTTCTTCGAGGAGGTCCTTGGACACGTCCTCGTCGTCGGCCGGCGGCGAAGTGGTGCGAAGTGAGCCGTTTTGCACTTCCTCCGGGGTGACTGCTTCGGCGCCGAAGAGGAGGCGGAACGGCGAGAAGCCCGTCGGCCTTGACTTAGTTGTGCGCAGCGACCATAGCACGTTGGGCAGCTGTTCGGCCCACTTGCCCTTCGGCAGGCCGAGGAGGCATTTTTTGATGCCGTCGAAGACGGTGCCATTGGCTTTCGCCACCGCTCCGTTGGCTCGGGGGTGGATGACGGAGACGAAGCACTCCCGAACGCCGATGGAGAGGCAGTACTCCTTGAAGAGGTGGGACTCGAATTGGGAGCCATTGTCGACGGTGATGCGCATCGGCACGCCGAAGCGGCAGACGATGTTCTTCCAGAAGAACTTGCGGACGGACCGCGCCGTGATCTTGGCGAGGGGCTCGGCTTCGATCCACTTGGAGAAGTACTCGTAGCCCACCACCGCCCATTTGAGGTTGCCGGGGAGCGGTGGGAAGGGGCCGACGATGTCGATGCCCCATCGGGCGAGGGGCCAGACCGGAGGAATTGGCTGGAGCGGGGGGTGGCTGGGCGATGAGATTGTCTTCCCATCCACTGGCAGCTGGGACAGGTGCGAACGAGCTCTTCGGCGTCGCGGGCTGCGGTGGGCCAGTAGAACCTTGCCGGAACGCCTTGGCGACGAGGGCCCGAGGTGCGAGGTGCGATGAGCACAGGCCTTCGTGGATGTTGCGGAGGAGCGCTTTGCCTTCGTCGAACGAAAGGCAGCGCAGGAGTGGCTCCGAAACACCTTTCTTGTACAGGATGTTGTTGAAGATGATGTAGCTTCGGGTGCGCAGCTTCACCCTTTTCTCTTCGACCGGATCATCGGCGCAGTAGCGCCCCTTCGAGCTGTGCCCGGATCGGGGCGCGCCAGTCTTCACCAGTCAGGATCATGACCGACGCCGGCTTCTTCGGAGCGAAGGATGCTTCTGATAACACCTCGTGGAAGGCGTCGGGGGGCACCGGGAGCTGATTTGCTGCTGCCTTTGCAAGGGCATCGGCCTCTTGATTGTGTACCCTCGAGATGCTCTTCACGTCGAAACCGGAGAAGTGCTTCTCCATGCTCCGGACGATCTTGAGGTAGCTTGCCATCTCCGGGTCTCGGGCCATGTACTCCTTCGAGACTTACTCGGCGATGAGCTGGGAGTCGGTGTAGACGGTGACCCTCCGGGCTCCGAGGGCTCGAAGCTGGCGGAGACCGAGGAGGACACCCTCGTACTCCGCTGCGTTGTTTGTCGTTGGAAACGCGAGCGAAGCCGAGTACCGAAGCTTCTGGTTGCTTGGTGAAGTGATGACGGCGGCGCATCCTGCTCCGGACGAGCCCCAAGCCCCATCGACATGTACTGTCCAGAGCGGCTCTTGGGGCAGCGTCTCTGGCGTCGGAGCGGGTGTCCACTCGGCGATGAAGTCGGCGATGATGCCGGACTTGATGGCTTTACGGGCCACGAACTTGATGTCGAAGGCCGCTAGCTCAATGGCCCACTTGGCCATGGTGTCGGACGCGTTCCTGTTGCCGAGGACGTCCTTCAGTGGGAACGAGGTGGGCACCGTGATCTCGTGGCCTTCGAAGTACCGGCGCAGCTTCCGTGATGCCATCAGCACGGCGAGCGCCAGCTTGGTGACGACGTTTTAGTTGAGGCGGGCTCCGGAGAGGGCTTCCGACACGTAGTATATGGGCTGCTGCACCAGCTTGTCGCCGACAAGGACTTCGTGCACGAGGACCGCGCTGATTGCCGCCGGAGCAGCCGACACGTACAGTAGAAGTGGCGCCTTCGGAGGCGGCGGGCGAAGCGTGGTCGCCTTGACCAGGTAGGACTTCATCTCTTCGAATGCTTTATCTTGCTCGTCCCCCCAGCGCATCGGGCCGGAGCCCGAAGGCATTGGTAGAAGGGGAGGCACTTCTCTGCGGCGCGGAAATGAACCTCCCGAGAGCCGCAGTCTGCCGTGAAGCGTTGTAGCTCCTTGGTGGTCTTGGGCGGCTCCATGTCGGTGATGGCCTGATCTTCTCCGAGTTCGGGTCGATGCCTCGCTTGGAGACGAGGAAGCCGAGGAGTTTGCCGCTCGCACGCCGAAGGTGCATTTCGCCGGGTTCAGCTTGAAGCCCACCTTGCGCAGGTTGGCGAAGGTTTCGGCCAAGTCGCCGAGGTGGCCGGCGTCGGAGGTACTTTTGATGACGACGTCGTCGATGTAGGCGGCGGCGTTTCGGTTGAGCTGGTCCCCGAGGGTCTTCTGTATTGCCCTGGAGAAGGTTGCTCCGGCATTCTTGAGGCCGAAGGGCATGCGGACGTAGCAGTAGGTCCCATCGTCCGTCTTGAACGCCGTCTTCTCTTCGTCTTCGGGGGCCATCCATATTTGGTGGTACCCGGAGTAGGCGTCGAGGAAGCTCATGAGCTCGCATCCGGCCGTGGAGTCGACCAGCTCGTCGATACGAGCCAAGGGGAAGTCGTCCTTCGGGCATGCCTTGTTGAGGGTGGTGTAGTCGATACACATCCTCCATTGGCCGGTGTGTTTCTTGACGAGGACCGGTTCGCGAGCCAAGTGGACTTGTTCACCTCCCGGATGACTTGCGCATCCTTGAGCTTCTGGATCTCCGAGCGAAGCGCCACTTTCTTTTCCTCCGACCACTCCCTCTTCCTTTGCTTGATGGGAGTGACCTTCGGGTCGATGTCGAGCTTGTGCTCGATGATGCTGGCGGTCCACTCCGGAGAGCTCGCTGGTGGACCAGGCGAAGACGTCTTTGTTGTTCCGGAGGAGCTCGATGATGCTTGCTTCGAGTTCGGCGGAGCCCCTCGCCGATGAGGACGGCCTGGTCGGGGCAATCGGGAGACAAGACCACGCTCTTGACCTCGCCGTCGACGCGCGCCTTCGGAGTTCCAGCCGGCGGTGTCGGTGTAGCTGCTTCGAACCGTCTCGGTTTCGGCTGGTGTCGGAGCGGGTGCACTTGCTTCTGGCCAGGTGTTTGGCCGTGCTCGATGCGGCGGGCGGCGAGTTGATCACCGTAGACAGTGATGACGCCGTCCGGAGCCGGAAGCTTCATGCAGAGGTAGCCGTGATGGGTGACTGCGTTGAAGGCATTGATGAGCCCCCTGCCGAAGATGGCGTTGTAGGCGTAGGGCATGTCGACGACGTCGAAGGCGATCGACTCGGTGCGGTGTCCCGCGGGCCCGGAAGGAGACTGCGATCTTCACGCTCCCGAGGGCGTGAATTGGCTCTCCCCCGAAGCCGACGAGGGGGCTGTCGGAGGCCCGTAGCTCAGATCGGGGGATGCCCAGTTGGTTGAAGGCGTCGATAAAGATGACATCAGCGGAGCTGCCGCCATCAATAAGCACGCGACGGACCTCCGTCCGCGCATGTTGGCGTTGATCACGAAGCGTCCTTGTGCGGGTACTCCATCGGGCGAAGGTCGGCCTGAGTGAAGGTGATCGGTACGTGCGCCATCGGCATTGGGCCAATGGCGGGTGGGCGGCCACGTGGTTGACCCTTCGCACGTAGTCGCGACGCTGCCTCTTCGAGGCGTATGGCTGGCTGGAGCCCCCGTGATGGCCAGGATGACGTTGTGACTGGTTGGGTGACGTCCGGAGGCGGGGGCAAGGCCTCGCCCGCTCCGGAAGCCCCATGTATGACGTTGACTCCTCGCGCGGCGTCGGCGTCGCGGCGCTCCCTCGCCTCACGCAAGGCGGCGATTTGGGGCACTGCTTCGACGTGTGGCCCTGGTTGACGCCATGCACCTCGCAGTATGGGTCGCGAGAGCTTCGATTGTTGTATCGGCGACCGTTGTCGGATGGCCGCGAGTTGTTTCGCGAGCCACCGGAACGATTGTCCGTCCTCTGCGGGCTCCGGCTTCGGGAGTTGTCGATGTTGTTGACCTCTCGGCGCTGGGAGCGGTGGCTTCGGCGGTCATCCGGGGGGTCGTCACTTCGGTCGCTGTGACGCTTCCCCCGGTCGTTCTTCTTTTGGCTTGCTCGCGCCTCCTTCTCGCGCCGGAAGTCTTCGTCAGCACGTGCATGTGCTTCCAGGATTTGCAGCAGGTGGATGCAGGTCTTCGGCTCGGTCCTTCGGATCTCGGACCTCGCCGGGCACAGGCTCATGCCCTTGGTGACGGCTTCGATGATGATTGAGTCTGGTACTCCCTCCACCTGGCACTTGAGGTGGATGAAGCGCCGGGTGTAGTCTTGCAGTGACTCGCCGTCCTTCTGCTTGCACGCCTGAAGGTCTGCCGCCGTGACCTTCGCGGCGTAATTGCCTTGGAAGTGGATCTGGAGCTGGTCCCGAAGCTGCTCCCAAGAGTAGATGCTGTCGCCGGTACTTGGTGTACCATGTCTTGGCGATCCCGCTCGAAGCGAGGACGAAGGCCTTGGCCTTGAGTCGTCGTCGCCCCCTGCCGACTCGATTGCGGTCTCGTAGCTGATGAAGAACTCTCGGGGGTCGGAGGTGCCGTCGAAGGTTGGCAGCTTCGCCGAGATGAACTTCCGGGGCCACGCCACCGATTGTAGCCGCGCGGAGAGCGGTTGGTTTGTGTCGGAGGAGCTCGCATGACGCTTGCTTCCGCTGGAATGGGTGTGCCTTCGTCGCGCTCTTGGCGGTGTTCCGGCGTCTCGGCCTCCCGGCGACCGGTGCGTCGGAGGGTGTTTCAGCTGCGCTTGGAGGTGAACCTGCTGTCGACGAGCAGCTTCGGCTCGAAGGCGGTACGTTTCTTCTTCGTCTCGATCGAAGTTCTCGAGGGCGCGCTGCCTCAGCAGCCGTTCGTCGGCTTCGCGAGCTTCGCGGTTGTACGCCTCCTGGAGCTCCGCCAGACGCTGTTCCTCGGCCACGGCTTCGGCGAGCCCCTCTGGCTCCGCGCTTCGGCTTCGGCGTTCCTCGCGAGTTGGTGCCATCGTTTCGTCGCGGCGTTCGACTTCGCCCGTGTCGATGTTTTCTTCGTCTTCGGAGGAGCCTTCGGCGCCTTCGGCCACTTCGTCCACTGCCGGAAGGTCGACGTTGGTTGTGTTGTTGGTCTCCGAAGGTGGTATCACCGAGGTCGAAGCCGAAGGCAGCGTCGATGCCGAAGGAAGTGTCGAGCCGACGGGGAAGGTGCGGATGACCGTCAGCGGGTCGACGCCTTCGTCCGAAGCCGACGACCTGGTCTTCCGGGTGCCTCCTGCCGGAAGGTCAGTTTTTGATTTTTCCGCCTTCTTAGTCATCTCGTTGTGGCTTCTTGTTCGATCCCCCACGGACGGCGCCAACTGTTGTGGTTACAAGCCCACAATAGTAGAAGGGGGATCCTCCAAGGGTCTACCACAAGTGAGGGACCCCTGGGAAGGACCTGGGAAGGGACCAAACAAGAGCCAAGAGAGGTAGGTAATTAAGAGCTTGTATTGAATGCCTTGCCTTGAGGGTGGTAGGGGGTATTTATAGGCTGATACACCCCTACAACCCTAGAATTACAAGTACCATATTGCCCTTCCTCCAGGGCACTATGGTCATTTTCTTATTACAAGGTGGGATTCCCTAACCCTAGTGGGCCAGAGGCCAACATACATGGGCCTATCCTATAATACACATCATCTTGGGCCTTGATGGGCTTCATAGCAGGCCAGGCCTTTGGGTCAGGGGGAGGGGACACAGTGGGCCTCCCCAACAATGGAGTAAAAAGTGAGCTATTACTCTACTTTGTGCAAGTTGTTACCTACATATACTCTAGATTTTTTTGGTTAATGATGGTTCTGCTTTTCCTAAGAGCTTTCTTCATGCCACGGACCAGATCGAGCAGGGAGGATGATCAACCAGCAAGCTGGTAAAGTGTGGCCTTACTGTTGGCGGTTTGACTGGTCAATGCAAGATTTTATTCTATTTTCTATTTATTTTGTCTATTTTATATCTATCAGCTGGGTGGTACGTTCGTGCTCTCCTGCCTGCTGATCCATCTAGATTCAGTTATCTGTCTGATGAAATAGGTCGTGCCTGTATTTGACTTTATTTTCTTTTGAGAAACTACTTTTTTCTTGACAGTATTAACCATATTTGCAGCTTCTATTAAGAAAATTGTTGGAGTGGAGCCTCATTTCCATCAAGCATAAGGTAATTTTGTTCATCCTAATCGTGTTTACTATGTCTGATGTTCTCCAAGTGTTAACTTATCGTGATCATGTCCATGTGACCACATCTCAGTTTCTTGTATATGTTCATTATTCGCTGATATAGAATGCCGCTGAGATTGTTGCATTTGTATATCTTATCCTTACATGATGATTGTGAAAAAAATGACCACTAAATGTTACTTCGTTTGTTCTCAAACATTATGTGCTGCACCTATAGCTCGATATCCACCATGTTTTGTGTTCAATCAGAATGAGTATCAGCATTTCATGTCATTCTTTTTGTTCCTTTGCCCTTTTAGTTGATTACCTACCAAAAAAAAAGGCTCACAGAATGTGCCTGGAAAAATTATGGTCTGACCTGTTTAGTTTAATACTAGATTCTGGTGGCAGTTTCAGCAGTGAGTGGCACTGCACTGATCTATTCAGTTGCTTTGTTAAAACGTGCAAGTCAGTACCAGAATGTACTTTTCTTCCATTCCTGTTCTGTTGGTCTGCTTGATGGAGGTTGCAACTTCAGTGAGCTTAATTCAAAAGTTACCTTATAGTGTCTAGTTTTCATTTTTCATTATGGATAGGTTAAGTTAGATTATTTGTTGCAAATAATTTAATGGAACCTATAGGAAAGTGAAGAGTAAATCTGCAGCACTGTTACGGCCTCTGTTGCCTAATGACATTAAAATCCTTTGATATACTTGAACCATTTAAAATCATGTAGAACGAGGGAGAGTAATAATATAAATGAAGGGTTGGTATAAGTCTTTTGCTTCTTATTTTTTCTAGGATTTACGATATGTCAATATCCTAAGGTTAGGGGCAACTAAGATAGCTGTGTTCCTTTGCTGCTTTTTCTGCGCTTCATGGTTTCTTTGTGGTCCAAATATAGGCAATTGTCTTATATTATAAATAACTCAATACTCTAGAACTCAATACGTGAAACTGGGACAGTTCCCCACAGTGCGTTTTCGTTAAAGGGTCAAGTATATACAAAAAGCAACCCAAAAGGCTGCAAAAGAGAAACCTAAAAAATAGTTAATTAGCAAACAGAGGATTAAGAGAGTTTGTCTTAGCCTTAGAAAAATTCTTTGCTTCATTCTTATTCTCAATTTCTTTTCATTTTTTCTGGAACTCTCCCTTCATTGGTCACATCTTGTGATATTGTTGTTGCTTGGAAAACGCTTTAATTTGCATGTCACAAACGGCCACATGATCCATTTCTCCTGCAGTTTCCTCTCTTCTCTTCCTCGTTGCACAAAACTTAGCCGTCATCAACTGTGTGATAAAAAAACATTAATAAAGCTCACATTCTCTAGTTTTATTTTTTGAGCATGTCATATCTGCAATTCCAACACCACAATTCAGACGCTTCATTGATTTTACCAGATAGACTGAGAACTCAAATTCCAATGCATAAGATGCATGTCCAGCCAAATCTAAGAAAAGGGACTTATCTCCACAAGTTTTGGAGTGCAGGTTTTATTAAACAGTCTGGAAGGGAAGGAAATCAATAAGCAGGCCGAATTCTCAAATCTGTGCACACAGCATACAAGCAATTCGGAAGCAAAGTGATTAAGCACTGAATCGGGCAGGTTTCCTCAGCTCATCATGTGCTGCTTCCGTCACCAACATCGTCTGAACCATCTGGTGGCATGAGGCCGCCACTGCCATCGTCGTTGCCACCACCATCATTGTTACGGGCATTTGGTGATGGGCCATCATCCTCAGCACCATCACCGGGGACCTCGGGCGGAAGGACATTCTCCTCGTCGTTGCCGCCGTCACCACCACCATCGTTGTTAAGGGCATCTGTTGATGTGCCATCGTCCTCACCATCACTGTCACCGGGGACCTCTGGCAGGACATTGTCATTTGGTAGATTTAGAAGCTCCGCTACATCTGTAGGGAGACGCTTCTTCAGCATGTCTGCGGTCCTCTTGCAGAGAACGTCCATCAGATGCTCCTGGCCTGTGCTCGACGCCAACTGCACACACAATGCATTCACATACATTTATTACGTACTCAACCAAACTGCAAATGGCACGATAGTAAGAAAAGCAGAAGTGAACACGTGGGCTAGCTCAATCAAATTTTAGCATTGACTACTCGTTTGGTGGTATACAACCAAAACTGTAAACATGCATTTTGCAAAAAAAAAAAAAAAAAGAAAGAAAAAGAAAGAAAGAGAAAAACTGTGAACATGCATATTAAGAATCATAAAGTGCCACTATAACTGTCTAATCTGGCAATCATAATTGAATTACCATCTCAGAATCATAAATTGTCTAACTCCTATTGCTGGACATGCTAAATTAGCATTGAGCCAATAAGCCTAGACACACTAAAGTGCCACTTCCTTCTGGTCTGCGTGGCCTATTAGTCTACCCTCACTTAATTCTTATTCCTGAGGCTAGTTATCTATTGCAACAGACATTTTGTAATCTTTTAACTTATTATTAAAGGTTCTATATTTGTATGCAAAACTATAGAGGCGAGGCAAACAACTTCAAAATACCCTCGAATAAAACTTGACTTGACAATACTAGTTCAATCTAAGAGTTTCCCTTTATTTCTCTCTACGCATGCATAGCTTAGATTAAAAACCAAAAAAAGCAACTAACTTTATAAGAGAATAAATTAACTACCATTATCAAATCGTGTAGAGTGTCTGTGTCTGTAATTTCTTCTGCGAACATGTCATCCCACTCCTCAATAACCTTCGTTTTCTCTTCATGTTGGTGCATGTTCATGAACCTCGTGAAGCGACGAAAGCTGTCCTCCGAGTGTATGCCAGGCATGCTAATCTCAATGTGCTGTGAGAGAAGAGCAACATCATTTGGGTCCACCTCGTGAGAGGTTCCGTCAAGAAGAATGACTTCCATGGGGCTGCGTACACATATTAGATTATATAAGATTAGGTAATGTGAAATAATAAAAACTGCAAAACTAGAAACAAACACAAAATCCATCTGAACATTAATTGATTAAGTGCCAAAGGCCCACTTAAACTTAATTCGACTAAGCCAGGGTCAAGCAAAGTTTTACTAGAGGAGGCAGCACACAAGATTCCACAAAGGATGGCATCAATGTCTACTTTACGGGGAGCACGGTGGATCATCAGGCCAAGGTGGTCGTTGAAACAGAACTAAAGCACTCGTGAGACGAAACCAACGAAACGAAAATTGTGTCAAACGGTGGTCGTATGAATTAACTATGGATTATTGAGGAACCAAGATTTATTTGAATCCAAATTTGAAAGTCGAATGCGAACTCAAACTAGAAAGGAAACTGTAACTGTGCAAAAATGTAGATTTTGAGAAGGAATTATTGCAGTTAGATTCATAAAAGAAATTACTAGGAATTATCGAATGCTAAAGGGGGGTTGAAAGGTTTTCAGGAAATAAAAAAGGAACATTCTTCTGCAGATATTTCAGGTCAGGACCGGCCAGGGGTCAAAGTGAAAAGAGAAAGTGGACAGGGTCCAGGTGATATTTTCCCCACTGGTGGGACCCACTGGCCACCACTGCTCATTGGCTCAGGGCGGCGCCCCCACGCCTCCGCCGTCCGCTTCGCCGGAGCGACAACAATCCACGCCGGCGACTCGAGATCCACAAATAGGAGAGCCCCCAGGGGATGGGCACGAGATACCGCCTCCGGAAGGCCGCTTTTCTTGGCCATGGCCAGAGACCCGACGGCATGCGAGCTCGATATCGCTCGCCGGAGACAAACTCGGCGGCGCTCCCCGGGTTGCAGGAATCAAGCACTCCACAGCATAAGGGTAAAATATCAAGCATGGACTCTGCTCACTGAAGCGGATTCCAAGCGAAAACGAGAGCTCTCGTTCTCGAGCCCAGCCGGCCATTGGGACGGGCGGCGGCGGACACAGATCCACGGCGAAAGCATAAAAGCGATGACCAAATTAAACATAGCACCTGCTAGTGCGCGTCGACCAGCACTTCAGCGCGAAGCTTAACGCCCAGAAACCTAAGCACGCGAAGGCCTAACCGAACGAGAACACGCCATCGGCGACTACTCCGGCGCGGCGTGGCAACAACCATGAAGCAACTACGCGCAGCAGTCCTAGGAAGGGAGACGGGAGGACGGGCGGCTCACCTCGAGCGGTAGACGAACACGGCGGCCTGACGGCGTGGTGGTCCGGACGGAGAAGGTCGGCGGCGCACAGACAGGAGGCAGCGGCGGCGGCGGCTGGCTTTTGTACCGCCGCGGAAGTGCTAGGGTTCCCAGGGGCACTCGAGCGCACGCGAGGCGGCGGCCTTGGCGTGACGCGGGGAAAGCCTCGCGTGCTCGCGGCGCGGGAGTGGTTGGTGCGGCCGCCTCCATGTTTTTGCCTTTTCCGCCCGGGGAAAGACTTGGAGAGGGAGGAATTCCTGAGCGCGTGCCACGTCGCGGATTCCAGCAGTATCCGAGGCGCGGCGCGGCTGGGGTGGGGGACGCTGCAGCTGCGCGCGCGCGTGCGAGCGATTCGCGACAAGCAGAGGCACGGCGCGGCGTGCTGACGTCGGCGAGAGAAAGAGGAAAGAGGAATAGGACGAGAGAAATGGGCCGCGCTGGGCCGGGGAGGTTCTGGCTTGCTGGATCACCCGGCTAAGAGGAAAACGGCCTGGGCTGCGTCTGGTTGCAGGAGATTTAGGCCCAAGAAGTATTTTTTTTAAAAAAGGCCCGAGCAGTTTGGCGCCTACTAGTAACGAATTCGTTTGATATTTTCCAGAGCATTTATATTAGGAATTCAAACTGAACCACGACTCCACGAGGCATGGCAGGCCATCTACTAGTTTTTTTTTAAGAGCAACAGGCCATCTACTAGAGTGGAAGAGGTAGAGGCCGAGTGGATCTCGCCGGCCCGGGCGAAGCCCCTCTTTGTATTGGATCCACAGCCCTGTCTGGAGTACTTGTACTATCCACTGCTTCCAAGACATCACCGAAGCCTCAGGCCACCCAGGATCACAGCGAACGCAGCACAACTGACCGTGTCAAACGCGCCTTGCGAAAGTTGAGCTTGAGCACAACGGTACGTGGGGCACTTCCCCTTGTGGCAGAAATGTCCCAGCTCAGAGGCAAACAAGAAAGTTGTCATTGCGGTATCTCTCTCTCTCAACCGCTCGGCATCCACGTACAGGTGGCCAAAGCCAAGCAAAATCCCCTGGATGGAACTAGGGCGGGAAAGAATGGGTGGCAGGCCTGCGGTTCTTTAACGATGAGCACAAAGAGAATGCATGGTTGGGAAATCTTTGCAGATTAGGAGCGGGAGCACGTGTGATTGAAAAATGCAGCCTGTTCGGTTGGAGGTTGCAGTTGCAGTTGCAGTTTTTGTAAGAGAGAACACTGTAGCGGAGAAAAGTAGCACTGTAGCAGTAGGAGGAGGAAAGCAGCAGCAGCCGGCTGCTTTTCCTCCAGCCGAACAGCGCCATGGTCTCCACAGGCACGGTTCCTTTCTTTTTGTTCGATTCTTGTGTGGGGATTTGATTCCAGGTGACAATAAATTACCAATTACCACCCACCAATCTACCGTGAAGCAGAAAACACTTCACTTGAAACTTCCTACTATTTTAAATGTTGCATTGCAATACATGCAAGGCATTAATTAATTATAAGCATTGCAGCTAAAAGCCAATATACTGCATTAACGAAGGAACTCCTTTCAGCGTACGCTTAGTTCTAAGGACGATAGAGCCTCCATCGGCAGCTCGCCCTGGGCCTTTTTTGTCACCCTTCCGATCACGCAGGTAGATTACTCTCGACCTTGTATCACCCTTCCGAGTCTTCCGACCAATCATCTTCGGGCTTGAAATGAACCACAATTAAAGAGATGCCATAAAGAGGTAGAAGAACACTGCACAGCCAGAATTTTTGTTTTACTTATATCTGCTTACTCTAATATTTACACTGAGTATAACCTATACAATAGAGATCAAGCCATTTTCCCAGCTTTAGTATAATTATTTTCAAAATAAATTACTATTTCCAAACTTTGCAAGAAATGCATGCTTAACTTTTTACATTGGGTATCAGGCTATCAGCAATCACTCGGGTGCTTTGATCCTTGTAGCTTCCTGCTGCTCCCTAATTAAATCATCTCGATACCTCTTCAATTTCTTAGCTGATAATACATCGGAAAGAAAAATAGTCAATAAGAACAAAACAAAGTAACATTCAATAATTCATTTGTATATATAGAGCCCAGATCTTGGAACATTGAGACCAATAACCGCAACAAATATTTAATGGAATCACTAGAGTTACAATCTGAGATCATAGGATGGTATGTACCCTCTTTACGAGTGGCACGAAAGTGACCAATCATCTGAACCAAAAGAAATTCACGTAAGTCTTAAGGAAGATTCGAAGCTAAGGTTATGCATGTGCTGAACAAGATTAGGGTGATACGATCACCTGTTCTGAGCAGCAATCTCCTTCTCTTGCCTCAAGTATGATGATACAAAATCAAACCCTTCAAAAATCAGAAAAATACAATGATCAAAACATATTTTTCTTAATTTGTCCCTGGTTAACCATGTCCTGATTTACCGAATATAAGGCATCATCCAATCATCCCTTTACCAACTGTATATTGCAACTGTTAGTTCATCTTGATATTAATTCTAACCCCTTTACCAATTTAGAGTGCACCACACATACCAAAACAAGCTGTTTGAGGTTGTTACATACACACAAAAAAAAAACAAGCTATTCGAGGGCAACAAAATTTCAAAGCAAGGAAAGGCAACAAGAAATTAAGTCGAAGTCGCTTACGATTGCTTGAAGGATCGTAGTGTCATGCGTGGACCCAGTGGGAGGGGCGCATGATACCGAACTCCAACCCCGGCTGGTGTGGCATCCCAGACTCACTGCATTCCACGACCTTCTTTCGCCGCAGATCCACGGAAAAGATGTGGTTATCCAGGAAGAAGTAGACCGTGTCGGGGTCCGTGGGATGGAGGAGCGCAAGGGCAGGGACGCTCCACGGTAGCATGGTGTTCAAATAGCTCTCATCGACCCAGACATCGGCCAAGGTTACCCTCCTGCGCTCGGGATTCCATTTCACGTCCGAGGTGAGATCGGTGAACGCCCAGGTGCTCACCACCGGCGCGTCGGCGCTGCCGTGGATTGCCGCGTACCTCAGCCTTCCTCCGCTCATCCTCATGCAATGGTGGACGCCGCTGTCGGCCCTGCCCACCGGCAGCAGGTCAGGGATTTGTGGAAGCGGGACGTGGACCAGCTCCGGCTCGTCTGCGAAGGGGTCGCAGCCGACGAGGCCGTGACGGAGGTCGACCCACCAGAGCATCGCGCCGTCGGAGACGGCGCCCTGGCCGTACCAGTATTTTCCTTCTAGCGGCGGCGAGAGGACGAGCTTCTTCTCGACCCACGTGTGTTCCTTCCCCACGGCGTAGCGGAGCAGCGTGGCGCTGTCGCCGCCGTGGGGCTGGAGCTCGGCAACCACGCAGCTGCCGCCGTCCCTAACCATGAGGCCGGCGTTGCGGCCGTGGAGGCCCATGGCCTGATCGTGCTCGGGGAGGCGGGCGGCCGCGCCGGTGCGCGCGTCGCAGAGGTGGTAGGTGTACATGGCGAAGTAGAAGTCGAAGGGCTCCATGGAGCAGAGGAGGAGCAGGCCGGAGGCGTCCGCGGCGGCGACGTAGGGGGTGTCGAAGCAGGGCGGCGAGGAGACGCGGTACGGCACCGTGAGGACGGCGGCGCGCGGGGGATCGCGGAAGGCGACGGCGACGTCGGCGCCCGGCGGGAAGGCGCGCTTCGCCTCCTCGTCCTTCACCACGTTGGGGAGTCCGGCCAGGATGACCCATGGCTCCTGCGCCGGCGGCGGCGGCATGGCTGGATCGGAGGGATTCGATCGGCTGTGATTGGTCGTAGAGTCTCCTTGCGGGAGATTCGGAAAGAGGAACAGGGATTAAAGGGAGGAGGGGAAGGAAATTTACTGATTACCCCAAATAAATTTTAGGTGAATTATACGGCCATATACGTGCATAGTACAAGGAAGGAAGGATACGTACATATGGCATGGAAAACATAGATGCAGTACGTACATGCATGCCTTTTAATCTCCAATTTTATTACGGGAACGACAAACCTCGTCACAAGAACTACGCAACGCACGCATCTGGGGTGAGCGAGCGGATCTCCATGGACAGCGAGAGGACAAAGCGGATCAAGAACGCCGCCGTGCCGCCGGGGCCGATCAGCAGCATCCACGACGTCCCCAATGACCTCCTGGAGCTCATCCTTCTTCAAGTCTACTCGTCCATATGCATCGTCCGCGCCGCCGCCACGTGCAAGCGGTGGCGTCGCATCGTCGCCGGTGCCGGCTTCCTCCCCCGCTTCCGCTCCCTCCACAGGACGACGCCCGCGCTCGGGGACTTCCCCACGTCTGCGCCACCGCCGGCGGCTTGGGTCCGCATCGATTTCGTCCCCACCAGCCGGGGAAAACTGGTACTCCGCACCAGTGGCGGTCAACTTGTCTTGACGTCATTTAGAGTCCATAATGCTTAGCTTGTTTTACAGAGACATCAACTTTTTATGCTGCTTTTATTTGGACATTTGCCACTATTACAGTTTAAGTACCTTTTAGTTGTCATATATGCATGCACCACCTCATCTGTCGACATGAAAACAAGAAGATGGAAAATAGCCCTTCTGCCCTGGTCATCGCGCCAGATCAGAAGTTCTTTTCAGGCGGCAAGACGAAACTTTCAACGGCGGTCGAGGAGAACGGCAGCTAGCAGCAGTGGACGCGACAGACTATGAGTCTCGGAAGGCGACGGCGATGTCGGCGCCCGGCGGAAACGTGCGCTTCGCCTCCTCGTCCTTCCACGCTGGGGAGTCCGGCCAGGATGACCCACCGCTCCTGCGCCGGCGGCAGCGGCATGACTAGATCGAAAGAATTCGATTGGCTTAGGTTAGTCTTGTGTGATCGGAGGGATCAAAGGGGGAGGGGATGGAAAATTACTCGTAAAAAGTCGTAATTCCAAGTATTCAAATAGTTTTTTATGAATTATACGGGCCACATATACGTGTATATACAAGGAAGGACAGATACATATGGCGTCGAAAACAGGTGCATGCCTATGGTACAAGTTACTCCAGTGTTTTAATCTCCACCTTTATTACGGGAACAACAAACCTCCCCACGAAAATTACGCAACCAATGGATCCAGGGTGAGCGGATCTCCATCCATGGACGGCGAGTCGACGACACGGCGGATCAAGATCAAGAACGCCGCCGTGCCGCCGGGGCCGGCGAGCACCAGCATCCACGACATCGCCGACGACCTCCTGGAGCTGATCCTTCTGCAAGTCCGCTCATCCGTATGCGTCGTCCGCGCCGCCGCCGCGTGCAAGCGGTGGCGCCGCATCGTCGCCGGCGCCGGCTTCCTCCCGCGCTTCCGCTCCCTCCACAGGTCGCCGGCCGTGTTCAGCCACGTCCACTTCACGAGCTGGGGCAGCTGCAGAGAGCGCTGTTGGGAATTCTTCATTGTCGCAACAAAGAATCCCGACACGGACGATCAAATGACACTCAGGGAACAACGAAGCAGCATCTCATTACAGTGGTGTATCCTCCCCTGTTCCGTCCCGTCCCACGGAGCCCGGGGCGGGTATTTATAGGGGAGGCCAAGGGTTATTTCGGCATGACCAGATTACCCTTGGCCACCCACTATATTCGTGGAATATTCTGTACAACATTGTCATAAGGATACAAATGACATTTCCGTTAGATGACGGAAACCCTAACTAGGTGACGTCATTCGCCGGCTTGACTCCCGGACGCCATCATGCCAGGATTCACCTCCTTCAAGGGTTGCCGTCATTCTTGGTCGCCGCCATTTCGTCGCCAGCTCCAACAATGTCGGCAACTCGACGTTGCAGCTTCTGTGTCTGCCGCCGATTCTAGGCTGGAGCTCGCAATGTCGGCAGCGAGGTCACCTGCAGGCAAAAAACCAAAGGCAAAAGAGGGGGTGTCGTTATTGTCGTAAATACCGATCTCCAACAGTAGCCCCTCGCGGTCGAGGGCCCAACTTTGATGGGCAGAAACCGCGACACAGGATGAGGAATTTGCGAACGTCACCCAACGTCACCCCCCTCGAAGTTTCCCGAGGAAAGTTTTTTTTTTTGCGAGAATCGAGGCGACCTCAAAAACGCGGCGCCGAGGCCTATATAAACGGAGGTAGAGGGGGCCGGAAAGCCTCGTGCGTTCGTTGTTCGAGTGGGATTGCTGCCGCGTTTCCTGCTGAAAACTTTGCGTCGCAATTGTTGCCTTCCGTATTTTTATTGACTGCAGCGAGTTTTTTGTTGTCGCTGATTCGGCTCGTCGCACTTTCTCTGCTGAAAGGTGAGTTCGCCAATGCGCCTTGAGCCATGAATTTGTGTTCGTGATTGATTGTAACATCATAGTTTGCATTCTAGATGGCTCGCGTTAAGGAGACCGCTCATCTTGTTGAATCTGACGAGGAGTTCCTTGCCGATTTGCCTGCCGCTAATGTTGAGGGAGACGCCGACCTTGGCGGGGCGAGCAAACCGGTTGAGGTTGACTCTGATGCTGCCGCGACTCCCAAGGGCTCCCAGGAAGAGGCCAATCCCGCCGCAGATCTGGAGGTTTTGGCGGCAGCTGCCTCCAAAGCAGCTGGAGCTTCGGGCGCCAGCGGAGGTACTAAATCTGCCGCTTTTTTAGGTAAGGGTTTGGGGGAGTCGTGTTATTCTCTTGCATATCGTGAATATACTCTTGCTGGGTGTGCAGCCAAAAGAGTGAGAGGCACAGTAGATACTGGCTCTAGCGAAAAGGAAACCTTTGCTAACACCGACGACGAAGGCGAAGATATTTCTGGAGTGCCGGCCTCTCCTAGTGAGCTGGTAGGGGAAGACTCTTGGGAGAAAAGCGGCATTGAGCCAACAATTCGGTTTGGGCCGTCTAAAGTCACTCCCGCAGATATCGAGAGGTTTGTTGCCTTGGGATATTTTGAATCCGAAAAGCTCGTGCTCCTGGCGGAGAGCAGATTCCTCGGCCCGAGAACAATGAGGCTATAGTTTATCGTGATTTCTATGAAGCTGGCCTTAGGCTGCCGTGTTTTGGCTTTCTAGTCCGTGTACTGGAAAGATATGGACTGGATCTGCACCACTTGACTCCCAACGCCGTCGCGACGGTGTCGAAGTTTATATGGGCTGTCCGCAGTTATGGCTCGGCTCTACACTCTGATGCCTTCTGCCGCTATTACGATCTGAGGCATGATGTGAAACCCGTGAGTTTCGATGGGGTGCAGTATTATCCCCAGTATGGCTGTTGCAGCTTTCAGCCCCGCACTTTCGTGAAGAAATCCAAGTATGAGAATGTTGAGCTTGTTGGTGGTCGCCGGAATAAATGGCCTGGAGATTGGCGGAACCATTGGTTTTATGCCGAGGTTCCCGAGGGGAAAAAGGACGACGGTACCTCGTATTTTCCTCTGTTTAGTCGCTCTTGTGCCCTACGGCCGGTGCTATCGCCGGAATTCGTGGAATCGGAAGGTTTTAAGAGGTGCTGCGACGCATTTGAGACTGCGGTCAAGATGAGCAGCGCTAGAGATTTGGTGGAGGAGTTCGTAGCCTGCCGCATTTGGCCTATTCGGAAAGGTTGGAGTCCGCTGAGGATGAAGAATAAGCGGATTTCCAAACTAAACCTTAACTACCAGGTGCCGTCTTTTGGAGTGAAGAAACCTGAGTTGTCAGATAAGGACTTTGTTCGCTACGTTGAGCTGACTGCCGCAGTTATTTGCGGACCTTATACCGTGCTGGAAAAGCAAGAGTGCGAGACCATGCTGATTTTCCCCCGGCGAGTGAATCGCATCTTTGATGAGATGCAGGTGAAATATGGTCCACGTGCGGTGATGTCCGTCAAAAAAGGACGGCGAAAGAAGGGCGAGCTTGTTATCGGAGCGACGTTCATTGAGAGACGTGGTTGGGAAGCGGAATTCACCCACTCCTACGTTCCTGATGCGCCAGCCCCAGCAGTTGCAGTCGGTTCTTCAGCCGCGGCTGCCGGCAAGAGATTTGCGGCAGCCCCACAAGCTATGGGTGGTTCTTCAGCGAAGAGTGCCGCCAAAAGATCTGCGGCGTCCGGAAAGGCGGCCGGGACCACAAAAGCTCAAGTTGTGGGCTCTAGAGTTGCTGAAAAAGCGAAGCGCCAGAGTTTACGAAAAATGCCGGCCTCTCGAGCTGCCGCTGAGCAGCAAACTGGTGCTGCCGCGAAGCGGCGGCGCGAAGACATAGAGGTAATCCCTGCTGGTGAGCAGATAGAAACTGCTTCCAGTGCTGCAGGTGCCGCTAATTTCGCAGAGGAAGTGGCGGTGCGAGAAGATTGTAAGCGGCGCCGGGTGTTACTGGCTTCAGCAATTGGTGACTCTGATGATGAGTTTTTAGATGATGATGATGAGCCCGAGAACCGTGACACGGGATGCACGCGAGAGCCGTCACTATCATTTCGCGAGGCCGATGCCGATATTGCAGTGATTTCCTCTGGTCGGCTTGACTTGCCCCAAAGCCCTGCTGCGACTTCTATTCCGATGAGACGGAAATCCCTCCTGCCGGCATTATCCGACGACGAAGAGATTGAGCTGCTGGGAGGCTCCCCGGACTCGCGCGTCGAGCTGGGCCTCGAGCTCGATGCCGCCTTTAGGGGAATGAGCGGCTCCGACAAAGGTGCCGAATTTGCCCTGGGCGAGGCAGGAACTGCGGCAGTTTCCTCTCCCTTGACTAGAATCGATGACCGTTTGTCTAGCTCATCGGTTAACGGGAGTATGTCTAGCGGTTCTTCTGAGACTAGCTCCTCTGACGCAGGTGAAGGATCTCCGGCGACGGAGACTCGGGAGGGCGAGGCTGAGAAGCTATCATTGGCCGCCTTCGTTGAGATGACGAAGGCCGTGGATCCTCAAGGTTTTTTAATCTTGCCGCTGTTTCTTCTTATGCAATATTAGATCACATTCTGACCGTTTTGTTTTTGCAGAACTGTACAACTTCTTGACTGGGGCCGACAATGCTTCGGTGGCCGAGGTTTTGGATAAAAATGCGACGATGGTAACGAGTTTTTTGACTTTGGTGTCGCAATTGCTTTGCCTTTGAAATGGTCTGCGGCTAATCATGCCCTTATGGTTTTATACAGGCTCTTGCGGCGGCTCGAGCTCTGAGCCGGCGCTTTTATGGGTCCGAAGCCGCCTCTTCATCTGGTGATGCATCAGAACTGCAACGGGCGCTGAAGGATGAACGCGCGTCTTTCGACGCTGTCAAGGCTGATCTCAATGATCAAATTCAAAAGAAAAATGACGCGTTGGGAGTGCTCCAGGAAGTTATCCAGAGCAACGAGGATGAGATCGCCCGCTTGAAGCAGGAATTGAAAAATGCGGGAGATAAGCTTACTGCATCGGAGGCGACTGCCAGGAGTGCCAAAGAAACTGCCCGCAATTTTGCCCGCAGTTTTTCCAGCGGCGCTAGAAGTGCACACGCTTCTTTTGGATCAGCCCTAGCTACAATTGGCGGTGAGCCTAATCCTCTTCCGGCCACCGAAGGTTCGCTGACACCGGAAGTGTTCTTCAATTTCCTGAAAGGGGAGTTTGGCGACCTCCCTGAGGCCTTTGAGCGGTTCGGCCAATTTGCGGCTCGCACGGCGTGTTCTGCCCTTTTGGATCTGCTTGAAAAGCAGGGCTGCAAGCACTTCACCGATCTCGCACGCACCACCTACCCCGACTCAAATTTTGATGGAGCAAACGGGGCGAGTGACAGCAAAGGCGTTCGCTTAGCTGTGAAACGCTTTTTGAAAAGGTATTGGGGGGTGCACGGGATGGGGGCGTGCCGCCAATACGCGAAGAGCAAGCTTGAGGAGGTGATGTACTTTCTTCGTAGACTCTTTATTCTGCGAGAAATGATTTGCTAAACTCTTGTTTATTTTAGATGAAGGCGGCGACTGGCGCCGAAATTGCGGCGGAGGGCTCAAAGAAGCGAGCGGCAACTCCTGCCAGTGAGACGCCGCCAGCGAAGGTTGCCCGCGTCGAAGATGTTGCGGGAACTAAGAAGACTGCCGCTAAAGCCGATGTGCCTGCCGCGGTTGAAACTCCTGCACCCACCGCGGCTACCGGGACTGCTTCGTCTTCTGCAGCGGCCGAACCGGAAAATACGACGGGTACCGCCGCTCCTGGTGCTGCGTCTGCCGCTGCTGCTGCGCCGCCAATTGAAGAGGTTTAGACTCTTAGGCGTGAGGAAGAGCGTTTCAAACTTGGTTTATAATAATATACGTTCTGGTACGCTTTGTGCGCAGGATTGTTTTCGCGGCGCCGCGTTGAACATTGCGCCTTTGAAGTATGAACGTGACGGCTTACGCGTTTCTGGCGAAGCGCACTTGTGTTATGTTTCGCGATATCCTCGTGATGATTTCGGGCGTTTCTGGCGGGAAATGATGGCTCAGTACTTTCAAGGGCGGGAGTGTTTAATTCAATGCTTTCACCGCCGACCTCCTTCTTCCGTAGCAGCCGTGAAGGCCGAAAGCGTTGAGGATCTTAGTTTTGATCCTTATTTGGATCGTTTTAGGTGTGTGTACAATAGAGCGGGCCCTGAATACGGTCCCGGATTTGTAGTAGAAGTTGACTTTGATTTGTAGCTGGGGTGTCGACTTTATGACGAAGTACGCCCGGATAAGACGGCGTGCTTTTTGCTTCGCGAAAGATGTTTCGGCGATAACTCTTGTCAATTTTTACAAGTTAAATCCTCCTTCACTTTTTCGTTTGGTGGAAAGCGCTTGCCGTTACTCGGTCGTCGGAATTAAACGAACGTCACCCCCCCTGGAGATCGAGGGACGGAGGGCGCGCCGAAGCTGCGACGCATGGTTTATACGACGTGTATTTGTGTAAATTGCGGAAGGCCACAGATCGTATCGCGTTCTTTTATGAAAAGTTGCGGAGCGTGCAGCAGGTGCCGCTATTGGTGGTTGGCTCTTGTGCCTGTCAGATGTTTCGTGGTTGCCGCTAATTTGGCTTAAAAGACGTCGTTTGACGATGTGTCCTTGTTGCCGTTAAAAGCATTTTTCGCTTTTTGTTTATTTTACGGCGCTCGTCGTGACTCGATTGTTTGAGCGAAACGAACGTCACCCCCCACACCCTAGCAATCGAGGGATGAGGAGCGCGTTAAAATTGCGAGGCGCGGCTCGCGCGCCATTATTTTTGGAGAGAATTGCAAATGGATATTGAAAATTTGTCGGATATTGAACATTTGTCGCTATTCTTGCAGAAAGAGCGGCACTTGAGAATATGTTGCCTTTTGGCCTCTCGCTTTTGCTTTTGCAATATTATGCTGCCTCCATGGTCTTGAGTCCCGTCCTTGGATGGGTGTTTGTATTGAGTCCCTTAAGACTTCGATCTCAATGATCTCTTTTTTTTTGATGTGTCGGATTTTGTCTGAAGCCCCTTGGGGGTTGAAGTCTATTTCCTTTAAGAAATGGATGATTGAGCCCTTGGGCCGTTAGCGTTCCGCACTTTCTCTATTTTATGAGAAAGATTGAAGAGATGGCCCCTTGAGGCGCTTTTTTCTCAAACGCCGCCGTTTCTCAATTTAATGAGAAGGATTCGAGAGATGGCCCCTTGGGGCGCTTTTTTTTTCTCAAAGTGTTTAAAGGAGAATGAAGCCTGGGAGAGAGGAGCAGAATTTTTTCTTCCTTTCGAGTGGCTTTGGCTCAGGAGTCAATTCCTCCTGCGTCGATGTGGCGATATTTTTGCGAATATAGCATCGACTACTTAAGAGATGAAGAGTTTAGTTTTTCTGGGGAATATAGCATTATATTGAACTGCAAGGGTTACAAAGGTCCCACCTCATTAAAAACCTCACCCCCGATGTGGGGTTCCCCTGTGAGGAAAAGAGTATGGGCCTCGAAGGCTAAGAAAGAAAAATTACAACTTAGGTGCCGACTAAAGGCTCCGCTTATAACTGCGCGTCGCCATTAGCCCTTACATTTTAGGTGAAGTACCTCTTGAGGTTGTCCACATTCCAGGCATGTGGGAGCTCGTTGCCTTCATTGTCTGCCAAATGGTAAGATCCCGAGCGATTGCTCTTGATGACAATAAAGGGACCCTGCCACTTGGAGTTAAGTTTTCCAGTGTTCTCTGTTTTCGGGCTTCGCAGGAGAACAAGGTCGCCGGCTTTAAATGATCTTGGCACCACTCTGGCGTTCCGCCATTTTCTTGTTTCTTCCTGATACTTTTCCAGGTTAAGGATAGCTTGGTTTTTGTCTAGTTCCGACATGTCCTTTGAAACGGCATCAAACTCGTGGCAATTTCGCCCTAGAGTTGCCCTCATGCTGCGGTATTTTATCTCTTCTGGAGACATGGCTTCTTCGCCGTACAAGAGCCTGAAAGGCGTGAACTTGGTGGTTCTTGAAACTATGGTGTTATGCGACCAGATCACTTTATGCAATTCATCCATCCATTTTCCTTTTTTCTGGCCTTCTAGGCATTTCTTGATGCCTTCGAAGATTTGCTTGTTCGCATTCTCGACGGCGCCATTTGACTCTGGATGATAAACAGATGCAAAATTCACTTTGGTGCCTATGGAGTGACAGAATTCGCGGAACTCTTGGTTGTCAAACTGTTTTCCATTGTCCACCGTAATTTCGGCAGGTACTCCGAATCTACATACAATGTTCTGCCAGAAAAATTTCTTGATTGCTGGGCCAGTGATGTTGATCAATGGCTTAGCCTCTATCCATTTGGTGAAATAGTCGAGAGCGACAACGGTATGTGTATAATTTCCGGCAGCCGTAGGTAGGGGTCCGACTATGTCAATTCCCCATCGCTGAAGTGGCCACACTGGCTGGATGAGCTGAGTGAGCTGAGCTGGGTTGTTGATTTTCCTTGAGAATTTCTGACATGCTTCGCATGTTTTGACAAGGTGTTGGGCGTCCTGAAGTGCGGAGGGCCAATAAAAACCTTGCCGAAAGGCTTTGCCGACTAAAGCTCTGCTGGATATGTGAGAGCCGCAGATTCCCTCGTGGATCTCGCTGAGGAGCTTTTTCCCTTCTTCTTGATCAATGCATCTCAAAAATGGAGTGGATGTGCCGAATTTGTAAAGGAACTCATCGACAAAGGCATAGTTTCTTGCTCTTTGCTTCATGCGCTTGGCTTCTAATTCCGACTCTGGCTCATAAAAATCTCGGAGATACGCCATGATGGGGGCGCGCCAATCTTCGCTTGAGATGGCATGTATCATCTTGGGTTCTTTCTCTGCCGCTTTTATGGAGGGCGAACTCCGTGTTTCAAAAAAGACGTCAGGTGGCAGAGGATCTTTTCTGGCTGCCGCTTTTGCTAGCTGATCTGCTTCACTGTTCAGGTTTCTGTTAATATATTGACAAGTGAAACCCTTGAAGTATTTTTCCACTCCCCGTACATGTTCCAGATATCTGGCCAATAGTTCATCTCTGGCTTTATAGGTTTTTATCAACATGCCCGGCAATGACCTGAGAGTCTGTCTTGATGACGAAGTTTTTCACGCCTAATGCTCTTAGCTTTCTTATGGCTAGCAAAAGGCCCTCATACTCTGCAACACTGTTTGTGCACTTGTCAGTGTCATGATTGAACTGCAATATGATTGCGTACCGCAATTTGATACCAGATGGTGAGGTTAAAATTGCGGCAGCTCCAGCACCGAGATGGCACCACGCGCCATCGCAATGGATCTCCCATGGGACTTCGAAGACTGGACCCTCGGGGTACGATGAAGGCTCAGTCCAATCTGCAATAAAATCCGCCAGCACCTGAGAATTTGCGGCACTTCTTGACTCGAAGTCAACAACGTGTTCTGATAATTCCGAAGCCCATTTGGTGATTCTTCCAGATGCTTCTCTATTTCTGAACATGTCATTCAGTGGTTGAATTGTCAGCACTCGGATGGTGTGAGCTTCAAAGTAATGCCTTAATTTTCTTGATGCCATTAAGACTGCATAAGCTATCTTTTCTAGCTCGGAATAGAATCTTTTTGATCCTGAGAGAGCTTCAGATACATAATATACCGGCACTTGAACTTTCATCACTTTGCCCTTCTTCTCAATTTGCTGTTCTTGCACAAGTGCGGCACAAACTGCTGAGTGCGATGCTGATACATACATTAGCAGAGTTTCATTTTGTTTGGGACTCGCAAATGCGGTCATTTCCTTGAGATAGTCTTTCAATTCTGCGAATGCTTTTTTCTGCTCTTGGCCCCATTGAAAGTTATTTGCATTTCTGAGGACTTTGAAGAAAGGAAGGCTTCTTTCGGTTGATCTGGAAATAAACCTATTGAGTGCCGCAATTCTACCGGTGAGCTTCTGCACATCTTTGAGGCATTGGAGCTCTCGCATATTGATAAGTGCACTTATCTTGTCAGGATTGGCCTCGATGCCTTTGATTGACACAAGGCATCCCAAAACCTTTCCCTTGCGAATTCCGAAGACACATTTTTCAGGGTTGAGCTTAAGGTTTGCCTTCCTGAGGTTTGCAAATGTTTCGGCCAAGTCAGAAGTATGATCTTCTTTCTTGCCGCTTTTTACCACTATGTCATCGACATAGGCTGACAGATTCTTGCCTAACTGATTCTCAAAGGCGATAGATGTCATTCTGCAGAAAGTCGGTCCCGCATTTTTTAGACCTTCCGGCATTCTGACAAAACAATAAGTTCCGAAAGGAGTGATGAAACTTGTTTTCTCTTCATCATCTTTGTACATGAAGATTTGGTGATACCCGGAGAAACAATCCAGCAGTGATAGGAGTTCTGAGCACGCCGCTGCGTCGACAATTTTGTCGATTCTGGGCAATGGGAAATCATCTTTGGGGCAGGCCTTGTTGAGATCAGTGAAATCAATGCACATCCGCCACTTTCCGTTCTTTTTCTTTACTGGTACAGTGTTAGCCAACCAGGTTGGATATTTCACCTCCCTGATAACATTTGCGTCAAGCAACCTCTGTATCTCAGCCTTGACTGCTTCGACCAGGTCGTCGGACATTTTTCGGAGTTTCTGCTTCTTTGGTCTGATGTTTTTATCGATTCGCAACTTGTGCTCTATGATGTCTCGGCTAACGCCTTTTAGGTCACTTGCGGACCAGACAAAAACATCCTTGTTTTTACGAAGGAACTGGACGAAACCTTTTTCCATGTCCTTCGGCATACCTGCCGCAATTATCACTTCCTGTCCTAAGACATGCTTGTCCAATGGAACTCTCTTTGTTTCCTCGTTAGCCGCAATTGCTGGTTCTTCCTTGTCCATTTCTTTTTCCAACTGGAGGACTTCTTTCCCTGGCTTTTTTCCTGCCGGGTACAAGACGTGCACATTCGGGTGAGCATACAAAAAGTGAACATTCTTCTGGCCGGGGGCTGCCGCCCTTTCAATATTTCTGGCTTCTTGCTGATCGCCAAAGACCGAGATGACATCCTTATGTGCCGGTATTTTCATACAGAGGTAAGAGCTGTGCAAAACTGCTTCAAATGCATTGAGGACTCCTCGTCCAAAGATTGCGTTGTAGGGGTAAGGCATGTCGACCACATCAAATGTGATGTGCTCAGTCCTTGCATTGTCAAGAGTACCAAGGATACTGGTAGGCTTATGTTGCCGAGGGCACGGACTTCTCTGCCGCCAAAACCATACAGGGGATACTCAGAAGGCTGAAGTAGAGATGAATCAAGGTTGAGCTGGTCAAATGTTCTCTTGAAGAGGATGTCTGCCGAGCTTCCATTGGCAACAAGTATTTTGGTGATTGACCAACCATAGGTATTTGCCTGGATGACCATGGCATCTGTATGAGGGTAGCAGCGGAGGTTTAGATCGGCTTCAGTGAACATGATTGGGATATGCGACCACCGTGATTTCACCACTGGTCCGTTACACACCGCATTGACGGCTCGGAAGTAATTTTTCTTTTGCTTCTTACTTTCAAACTCGGATGAAGATCCCCCAGTTATTGGTAGGATGACTCCATAAGTGGGAAGGCTCTGAGAGGAATTATTTTGGTTTGACTGTTTTGGAAATGGCGGCGGAGGAGGTAAAGGCGGCTCCTCCGAGGCAGTAATTCTAGGAATTTGCGGCTGTGGCACGTGTGAACTTGTTTGGGAATTCGCCAAATGCTGAATCTGCGGCGAGGGTGGTGGATGTGGTTGGTATGGGCTTTGGAAGTGGTGATGGGGGTTGTAAGAATTCTGGAAGTATTGGAATGGGTAGGAAGCGCCGAAAGGTGAATTGTTCCAGGAATTGGCGGCAGACGTATGATTGACACTTCTCTGTGTTTCGCTTCTTTGCTCCTTGGCTTTCATTCTTTCCATGGCATCTTTTGTTTCTGGGCATTCCTTGGAGGTGTGACCCTTGTCAAGTCCGTGAAACAGACAGTATGGCTTTTTTAGCTCTTGGTTTCGCGAGTTGTGCGAATTGCCGCGACCCCTTCCTCGAGAGCGATTGTTTCTTCCTCCTCTGTGCTGAAAATTGCCGGCAGAGCTGCTTGTGTCGGCTTTTTCTTCTTGGTTGTCGATATGATTGACAAGGTTGGAGTTCTGGCTCTGATTGTTGTTGCCACCTCTCCTAGACGAATTCCAATCATGCTGCCTCTGGTTCGATTGGTTTTTCTTCGCCTGGCGCAGCGCGCTCTGCTGCTCTAATCTTCTTCTATGGTCATTGTCGGCTCTACAGAACTGATCGACCGTTGAGAAGAGCTCTTCGAGTGTTGAAGGGCGGTGCATGGAAAAATGAGTTGCACAAGGGCCGGCTCGCAACCCTCCAATTGCGGCATCAATGACAATTTGGTCTGAAATATCATCTGTTCGGGCTTTGAGCTTGACAAATCTCTGAAAATAGTCTTGCAGGGGTTCTTTTTCTTGCTGAACACATGCTCTCAGTTCATCTGCAGATATAGATGTTCTGTGAAAACCTTGGAAGTTTGTCGTCAATTTGTCCCTTAGGTTCTCCCATGAATATATTGATCCGGGCTTCAGCCTGGAGTACCACTCGAGGGCTTGATGCTCAATTGCGGTGACAAAGGTCTTGGCCAATACAGTATCGTCTCCTCCGGCAGTCGCTACTGCGGCTTCAAATGACATCAAGAATTGCTTTGGGTCGGTTGAGCCATTGTACTTTGATAAGGAGATAGGCTTGTATTTTGCTGGCCATGGGGTCAACTGAAGGCCTTCTGACAGGGGGGAGTTCTTGTCGAATTTACTCACGAAAGGTACATACTGGCGGTATACGTTCCGAGGCCTATGATGGCCTTCGCTATTGATGTTTGTTTCAAAGTCGGGAGTCACTTGGTGATGCTTCCTTTTTGCATCGCTATTTTGCCCTGTGGCGCTTGTCATCTCATCGAGCTCTTTTTGCAGTTCGGCGACTGCCGCCTTTGCTTGTTCGATCTGCAACCGGAGCCTTTCTTTCTCTCTAGCCCTTTCTTCAGAGATTATCTTCTCCTTTGTTAGCTTGAGTCTTTTTCCAAGTTGTTGCAAGTTGGATAGCTGACGTATTTGCTTGTCAACTTCATCTTCCTCTGGATCACTTTCTTCAGGGTTGATTGTCGACGGTGGTTCCGCCCATTGCTTGTCGGCTTTTACCTGCTTCGACTTCTCTGCTTCTTCACTGAGAGTGAAATCGATAGAGCTTTTGGCGGCGATGGCCTCATCAGTTGGCCGAATTTCGGCGGCCAAGCTTGCTTGCGACGCGCCGGAAATTCGGTTGGTCTCGTCGGCCATTTGCCTTGCTTGAATGAATGCCCAACGAATTTCTTCTTCCGAGAATGCCGGGTTGGGAGGGAGAATTTCTTCCTCTAAATCCGGCGGGTGAGAGCTGATGGTGGTTTTTGGACTAGGTGCTTTTTTCTTTCTTTGTGGCATCACGGGTGGTATTTTCGAGCAACACAAACGGTGGGCGCCAATGTTGGGAATTCTTCATTGTCGCAATAAAGAATCCCGACACGGACGATCAAATGACACTCAGGGAACAACGAAGCAGCATCTCATTACAGTGGTGTATCCTCCCCTGTTCCGTCCCGTCCCACGGAGCCCGGGGGCGGGTATTTATAGGGGAGGCCAAGGGTTATTTCGGCATGACCAGATTACCCTTGGCCACCCACTATATTCGTGGAATATTCTGTACAACATTGTCATAAGGGTACAAATGACATTTCCGTTAGATGACGGAAACCCTAACTAGGTGACGTCATTCGCCGGCTTGACTCCCGGACGCCATCATGCCAGGATTCACCTCCTTCAAGGGTTGCCGTCATTCTTGGTCGCCGCCATTTCGTCGCCAGCTCCAACAATGTCGGCAACTCGACGTTGCAGCTTCTGTGTCTGCCGCCGATTCTAGGCTGGAGCTCGCAATGTCGGCAGCGAGGTCACCTGCAGGCAAAAAACCAAAGGCAAAAGAGGGGGTGTCGTTATTGTCGTAAATACCGATCCCCAACAAGCGCACCTTCATCCCCACCTCTGCGCCAGCGCCACCGCCGGCGGCTTGCGTCCGCATCGATTTCATCCCCACCACCCGGGGAAGAAAAGTGGTGCTCCGCGGCAGTCACGGTTATTATGTCTCGAGAATCCATGATGCTTAATTAGCTTGTTTTACAGAGACAACTTATGCTGCTTTTGTTTGGAGATTTGATACTATCTATAACAATTTAAGTACTACCTTTCAGTTGTCACTCATATATATATGCACCGCCTCATCTTTCGACATGAAAACAAGATGGGAAATGGCCCTTCTGTGCCCTGGTCATCGATCGCTCCAGATCGGAAGTTCTTTTCAGGAGGCAAAACGAAACAGTGGACAGCGGTCGAGGAGAAATGGCAGGTAGCAGCAGTGGACGACGCTTAACAATCTTCATTACATGAATGCGGTGAGCATATGGTCGGCCGCTGCGCACGCACAGTCGGCGGCAAGCCGCAAGCGGTTGATTCAGCCATTACTATGGCTTCAAATATGTTCAGCGCCTTTGATGTCTGACCGAATGTTTCAGACAAATGATCGAAAACAATGGAAACATGCATGCAGCTGCTTGCTATGCGCGCATGCCGTTATGGTTTACGATGGTGATTTGTACCTAGCATAAATGCAGTCTGCACTGTTGCAACCGGCAGCTTGAGCAGAGCAGTTTCTCCAGAATGGAGGAGTCTGCAACTTTACAGGTCCCGCGAGTGAGACCACGCATTCGTTCGTTCTAATCTGGAGTCTGGAGTCTCTGGACAGCTTCACAATGGAAAACTCCACCCTTTGTGTACATGGACTGATGACGAGATCGTCCAATACCAGGCTGGTAAATGGCAGGCCTTGCCGTCCGTCGCTGCCCTGTGCCTGCGTGCGCTGAATTCCTCGGTGTCATCATCGGTGCCATGCCAGGCCCACCAACACGTTCCCTCGGCACCACAACGAAGGAGTAACACGCTTGGCATGGCATGGTAGGACCGCAAGGGAGCGGAGGAGCAGCGTGTCACGGTCTTGGGGCATGAATCTGATCAGCCCTTGATCTAGCAGCAGCCAACCATTGCAACATGTCCGCACTCGCGGCGCTATGTTCCAGCGTTTGGTGCGACGACCTCGTGCTCTGCGTCTAGCACCCGTCGTACGTAAAGCAGCAGGTCGCCGAGCTAGGGCCTCAAACGGCTTGCGGCGCGCGGATCGGAAGCGTCTTTCCCGGCGAGCCAGGATGAACGAACACGCACCTCCACACTTTGTGCCCGCCAACACATGCACCCTTCTTCCTCCTTTCTCTCGCGCGCCACATCAGCCCGTCCCATTTGGCTCGCTAAACAAATCACTTGATGCGAAACGTTGAAAAGGCATATGCGTGAACTGGACCTCAGAGCAACTCCAAAAGCCTAACTAAATCTCCCTCTCTATATTTCTATTTAGCTATATTTAGCCAAGATTCCCTCTCAAAATTTCAGTGTACTCCAACAGCCTCTTAAGAAACAGACTCTCTATATTCAAAAGCCACTTGATCTATCAGCTTGTACCACTGAAGCAATTCATCGAACATCTACCCTGCACCACGCACCTCGGACTAGCTCTAGAAGACGATGCTCGCATTGTTGCAGCTAGAGTAGGGCATCAGGTTGGGACTAGTCGAGCAGCAGCGCGACGCGCCAACGAGTGAGCGGCAGCGCGGCGCCCTGGCGAATTCGAGTATCAGCTGCTCGCCGCGTACCTGCAGCGACGTCGAGTACCTGCAGTTCGAGCCGCGTACCTGCAGTTCGAGCCTCTGCTCGCCGCGTACCTGTATGCTAGGCCAAAAGAAATTCGTCAAGTGGTACCTCCTACTACTGCTACAACCGGAGAACACAGGGATTCAAGAATTTGTGATTAGAATTTGATTTTTCCTTTAAACTTTGTAAGTGGCCTGGGTCTTCCCTGCAGTTCGACGCCTCTGCCCAGGTAGTCCTCGCCGGGATGACAGCGACGCGTGGCCCCGCGTTGGCCATCTGCTCGCGGCTGGCTGCGCATCGCCGCCCCGAGCCCAGCCACGCTGGGCCGTCCCGGCAGCTGGCCATGTCGCCTCCAGTGCCGCCGCCGCTGATTTGGCCCTGCGGCCGCCACTGCCTCCAGCCAATTTGGCCCCGCCGCCGCCTACAACGCCGCGCGGGAGGACGACCTGGGTACGCGGGACGACGGGATGGCGAGCGGAAGCGGCTCGGGAAAAATGGCTAGCGGAGGGGGGCCGGATAGCTAGATACTACTAGCTAGCAGAGGATTATGGAGAGACTGTTGGATTCGTTTTTGACCTCAATTTAGTTATTTTTAGCTAATTTATTTATTTTACAGGGGCTTTTGGAGATGCTCTCATGGGTTGTGTTCGTTGATTCTTGTCAACCGATCGAATGCCCCGCGAGCTGTGTGACTTGCAAACTTGATAAATGAATACATGAAGAAGCCAGAATGATTGGGTGTCCTAATAGATATCTGATTATTATTCAAATATTACAACTTCTAGAACCCAACAATGCCACAAAAAAATTACAAGGTTTTTCTAATAAACTAACATATAAAATATATAATTGGGTGCCTGCCTCCTAAGGCTATATCCAAAACTTACAAATAAGCATAGTAATTGCACCATAAGCTTATGTCAAGATAACAATATCTTTAATCTAGAATAATCAACTAAAACCATGATATTTATTAGGTAACATACGCCAGTTTGTGCCATATGCTCACTCCAAATGAAGTTAAACATGCTCCTCAAGTTACACAAGAATGGGATACCACTACTGTCATGTATATATGTTACACACAGAGGGGTCCACCGATGATCATTATAGCATTTCCCCATATTATTCAACCTCTAGGTTTCCAATAGACATTACCAAAAATTTAGCACCATCAACCTAGCATGCTACGCCATCTTGTACACAGTAATATATGTCACACCTTGATAGTTTGTGCTACGCAAATGTGATCCAGGATATATAGCAAATTAAATAATATAATTCATACATCTCTCCTAGAATAACAAAACATAATTATTTTGAGCTGACATGATGATACATACCTCCAAATACAAAATTCATCCTCCTAGTACTCACCCAACCGATCAGCTGTAAGATATGAGCATAACATCCACATACATAGTCAAGGTCATAGGCTTGCATTTCGCGCCTCAAAAAGTTTCTAAAAGCTCAGCAAATTTAAGTATAGTCACTTATACAAACCGATAAAGGTGTTACCACCTTAGAAGAACATTTGAGAAATGCAATGTATTGTTAAGTATTTTTGTAATTTAACCAATGTCTAAAGTTAGAAAGAATAAAACACCACCATGCCTGCGATAATGACGGGTAGAGGACGGCAGCTTTGCGTTCCCGTCAAAGTGGGGGCAAGGAATGATATATTGTTGGATATATAGGCGAACCAGTCATCCATGACAAGAACAAACATTTCTTACTGTGACTACCGGAATGGAGAGAATTCAACGTGTGATTTTGTTGGCTCGGTGGTGGCAGACCCGGTATTCCTTGCGAACTGAGGAGAGAGACGCAGTGAGGTCAAGCCACCAAGATCGAACCTAGGAAGGCAAGTAAGACCAATAACTCAAGGTCACGATATCCTAACTAGGAAAAACTAGAACGAGGAAGATCTTGGCGACATCGTGGTGGCGGTGACTTCACGACCCGTCCTGATCCTAGCCTCTTGAAGCACCCGCTCTCGAACCTGCGGCATAAGCATATCAGCGAGGCCGCAAGAAGTGAGGCTTGAGTTTCTTCGGGAAAAGGGGCTTACCGCGTGGCGAGGACCTTCCTTGCTGCTCGCCGGCAATGAGAGAGTGGCAGCGGTTGATGGAGTGGGGCGGCACAAGTCCAGAGGAGGCGCCGGATGCAAAGAATCTAGAGGAAGTGGCTGCAAGTAGCTTTTATACCGCAGCGAAAGGGCTAGGGTTCCCAGGGGCATGTGTGTACACGCGAGGCAATGGCCTTGGCACGACACGGGGAAAGCGTTAAATTACACTGCCTTATAAATGCACATTAAGTTCCACATGTTTTTGTAGAGCGAAATAAGAAGAAGAAATTAATTTTTGCAATGATCACTTTTTGCATATCTACTACTTATCTGCCTTATAAATATTGACGATGCTGCAACTACTTCTGGCATTGGTATTTCACTTGTACTCCAACACTCTCCTTCACGTGCAGGCTTCCTCGGGCCGCAACATTAGAATATTTGAGTTGATAGCAATTTATTTAATACACCGCGACATCAGGATTCGAACTCAAGACCTCTGACCCTGATACCATATTGAGTTGCATGCACCAACCAACTCACTCAAAAGCCTAAGCTTGTGGGTATAGATGGACAATTCAATTAGACTCTAACAATATGGATAATGGATTTTCTATGTATTTGATATCCTTGTCACTACATCATCTCAAAAATTGGTCCATTGTAAAAACTGAAGTGTTGTTAATGAGGATTAGTCAGGGCAAAACGAACCCTGAGTTGGTTCAGGGCTATTTTCACGACTTTCTTATTGAGGAGTCCCCTGTGTATCTATCTGACTATATAGTAACCTTTTTTTAAAAGAAAAAAAAACTTGACCTGCGGGGTATGCCCCCCCCCCCCCCCCCCCTCCCGCATTTTGTTAAGAAGAACTGGCCGCGTGAGCTGTGGCGTGAGTCTTTACATATGCTTTAAGGTCTGGGGAGAATCGAACCCACGCCGGCTGCGTGCACACCCGCGCTGCTAGCCACCGGAGCTCCCGCTCGGTCCTCGTTACTTTCTTTTAAAGTATTGACAATAATCGTTGAAAGGTGTGGAATGAACCCAAAGTGAAAATAAGAAGCACCTTCCCATGGAGACGCATTTGAAGATATGTGCACGTCATGTTGGAGTTCCACCATTTGAAGATGCTTTCAGTCCTCTCACAGCTCGTGCTGGGGCTCTGACAAGCACATGAGGCCAAGGGTAATCGATCAGTTCCTGGGAAGCAATCACCAGCCCTCAATATGTTCGGCACCTTTGATGTCTGAGAACCGAACGTTTCAGACAAACGGTCGGAAACCATGGCATGCAGCCACCGCTTGCTACTCCTACGCCGTTACTGTATAACGTTGGCCACCTGCGGCAACAACAAATGCAGCCTGCGCTGTTGGAGTAGGGAGCCGATGGGCAGCTTGAGCAGAGCAGGTTTGTTCAGTACAGAGGAGCTAGGAGTAGAAACAGAGGAGCAACTTCAGCAGGTTCGTTCAGTCTGGACTCTGGACAGGTTCACACTGCCTTCCTGCACGCGAACTCTAGCCTTCTGTAAATGGACACGATCAATCGGTGAGGTCCTCCAGGATAAGGTAGGCGTATGTCAGCGTCTGCAACCTCCATGGCCGGCCTGTGCCAGCTCGCCGGCCGTGCGCTGAATCATACGGTCGTCATCGGTGGCATGCCAGTTGCCAGGCCCAAAACGTCCATCGCTGCAGGTTCCTGCCTCCTGCGGCAACCGAAGTGACGCTTGGCAGTTGGCATGGCAGGAGTACATGCTCGCCGAGAAGCAGAGGGCGCAAAAGGGCATCGCGGAGCGGAGCGGAGCGGCGCGTTGCGATCATGAAGCGCCACGCCGTGCTTGGCGACCGCAGGCACGCGCCGCCACGTACGGCTTCTTCACCAGCGACGGCTCAAATGAAACAATCGATCCTTGTACTAATTGATGTAACTAAATCAGAGTTTTTCTCTCTGCTTATAGACAGTCTTTTTTTCACAAATCTTGTGTGTAAATCTCGCATATCTATCTTATACAAAGTTCATTCAGGCTGGAGACTGTTTGCCAGCGTACCTCTCAAACCACAAAGCATAAAAATGCAGAAACCAACGAATAATTGATTTTTTTCTCCAATATGCATGAACATATACTGCTAGATAAGAGAGTAGAATCAGGGCAATTGGCGACACACTGCATGAAAGGCTAGGGTTATATGAGCCGCAGGCACTAGGCGGCGCATGGGTTTACATGAGACTCGGTGGGTCGAGTACAACAGGTTGCGCTTGCGCCTTTTTGTGACTGCTTACTCTTGCAACCTTCGGCGTGCCTTCTGAGGTGAGACGTGCCGTTCTTGGAAGCAGCTTTCAGCACCTTGTGGCAATGGAGGCATATTGCATAGACCAATTTATAAGGGCTATCATTGTTTTTTGACCTGACCTCGTTGGGTACTTCGTCATATATCTTCCAATAGTGTTGCCAAATGTCTGACTTGTCGGTGCAAACCTTGGGGTCGTCAGTTCTCGCACGCTTTCCCGATTGTGCTTTTAACAATCAGTGTGGAAAGCATTGTCCTCCTTGCTGTTTAGCTCAGCCTGATGGTCACCTAGAGTGGGCAAAAGAAGATTTGTTAAGAGTACTTGAAATTTGGTGATTCTCATACAAAAATCTTACTACTGCCTCCCTCCCAAAAAATAAATGACACTCCAGGATTCGAATTCATTCTATAAAGAGCGTCGTTCTCGCTTCTTAATACAACTCTCTCCCTCAATCTCTTAGCTCTTCTACCCCTCATTTCCTGTCATTTTCTACTTTTTTATGGAGGGATAAAAGATGTGACATATCAAACAGGAAGAAATTAAGATGGAAGGAGCATAAACATATCTCTCCTCCTCATTTTCTCTCCGTTATTTTAGAACAGATGGAGTATATATAAAATATCAAACAGGAAGAAATTAATAAGTATTCATTTGTATGTTAGATATGAGAGTACGTAGATCCAACGTACCATATTTTGCTGTATCCCTCGAAGTGGAGAAGACCTCTTTTTTGTCCTTTTTGAATATCTTGCGAAATACCATCTTGCCCTATAGGATTTAAAAATCATCTACACTGACGGAGGATACTTGCAGAATTTTAGTTAGCGTATAAAGGTGAGTGATGGCCTTACCCTGGAACCTAGTTGTCGTCGCTCGAATAATCGAGAGAACGGCAAATATTTGGTTCGGGGAACAACGATCAATCGAGGTATCAATCTAGGGCACAGAGAGAGTTTTTATACTGGTTCGGGCCTCCCGGAGGATAATAACCCTACGTCCAGTGTATGTCGTGTTGAATATAGTGGTGTGTATGATGTAATTGTCGATGTCCTCTCATCGGAGGGTTACATGTATATTTATAGTCCCGTTACCGCCTCTAGGAGTCCTTGCCTTGTTCTGCAAGACTTCCAATCTGTAGTAACAGATTCGGAGTCTATCTACAAGTTTCCTTTCGTGCGATACAAGTCTTCGGAAAATACCAAACTAAGTCTTCGGGAATATCTGAAATATGGGTTACGACATAAGCCCCCGAACATGTCCCTTGCCGATTCGTCTTTGATACGAAGAGATCCTGTCTTCATGCGAACTTCTGACAAGGGATATGTTCTTCACTGAGCACACATACTTCAGATATTCTTTGTCTTCAACCCTTGAGTCTTCGGCACGTTCACCGAACCTGGTCTTCGGAATAACCATGCGCACAGGTCTTCGAGCAACTGACTTAACCGAACCTTCGGAACCATTAAGAGAACCGAGTCTTCGGGGCGACTGATAGAACCGAGTCTTCGGAACAGCAGCAACCGCATTGAGTGATCGGAATAACCTTTCCTTTAAATAAATTTACCAATGCCAGGTCTTTAAGAGGACCGTCAATCTAGGAGTTCGGAGAAAATAGTAAACAATTTTCATCCTTATCCCTTTTTCTTGGTCCAGCCATGGCATTGATTCTGCTTCAGAATATGAAAAGACCTTGACGTGACCCTTCAGCTTCTTGTCTTTATTCTTCAACCAGGCCCACCAAGGTTCCTCCTGGACTCCCCGCGTCACCGCGCGGTTCCCCAGGAAGAAACATAAAAAATCCAATCTGTACTCGACCTTTCGGTTTCCAAAAGGCCACCTTTTAGCTATAAATGATTAGGACGGCGGAGCCCCCAAGTATCACTTTCGCATCCACCATCCACCATGGGCAAGAAAAGACCACCACACCACTCCACAGTTCATGAAGTGGTTCGACGGGGAGCTCACCGGCGGGTCGGGATCCTCCTCCGCACATCCCGCAAGCGCTCCACCGCCAGTAGCCGCTGCTCCTCCTCCGCTCTCCGCGGAAGATTAACGGGCTTCCTCCTCCAAGTCCTCCTCCAGATCCATCTCAGGTCGTAGACCTAGAGGCGGACACGGCGGGAGATGAAGAGTTCGCGCGCCGCCTCCACGTCGCCTTGAACAAGGGGCCACGCGGGATTCCGGCGGACGCCCAACCCATCCTCCTCGACGACTCCGACGACGACGACGGCGACGACAACAGCGACGACAACATCGACGATGACGAGCCGGCCAAGAAGAAAGCCCTGGTCCTGTACAATCCTGGCTGGGCTCCCTGGACGAGCGCTCAAGCCGGATCCAATCAGGCGGGTGGCTCCTTCCCGTCGCCGCAGAAGATCCTATCCTTCCTACCGGGGTCATCAACCCGGTCATGGCATTGAACGAGGGTTCTACCCTCTCCACCACCGAGGTGCCCCTCCCGCTCATCACTTATGGTGAGGGCGGCGTAGGTGCAGGCTCTGCCGCTGCTGCTGCTGCTGCGAAGCCTCCTCTCCCCTCATCACATATGAAGAGGACGAGGTTGATGCTGATGCTGCTGTTGCAGGCCCTGAAGATGCCGAAGATCGGCGGAACTAGGGATAAGGGGATGGCTATCATGCCATTCTCTTTACAGTAGCCTAGGTTTCCTTATTTTTTCTTCTTCTCCTGTTTTTATTCTTCTGTCAAGCAGGTCGGAGAGTAGAACCTAGATAGTTTTCTGCATGTCTTGCTTGTAATGTCTTTTGGCTATTTCCCGGTAGGCCTTCTTGAGGTCGTCCTGGGACGCATCCTTGGACACATCAAGGGCTGCCTTCAATCCAAGATTATAATTCCTGAATGATATTGTATCTGTGATGTTGGCTTCTCTTTTTTCTCTTGACAATATGCTTCATATGAGTCTTCGAGATAACTGAGCTTAGCCTCTCCGATGTGTCTCGATGAAATGAGTCTTCGCAGCAATTAATAGATCACTTGGTCGAGAACTCTTCGGGAGTAGTACTCAACACGTTTTTCACGCACCGAAGGCTCTTTCCGATCCGGATCGTTAATCGAACATTATTAATTATCTGGGGCAACTGATCCCAGAAAATATTCCAACTTTCTATCTCACAACCAGGCAGTTATCCTTCCAAAAACTGAGCGCGAATACAGACGCATTATTTTAATAACAGAAAAGAGCATCACCTCGGTATATGCCGCGCGTATCCCAAGGAAGAGAAATCCCGCATTTACGGGGAGGCGAACCGTCACGCCGGGTTTTACTTAAGCCCTTCACGCCGTATTCTTTTTCCTCCATCCTTTAGTCCGCACTCTTTTCCATTTCCTCAAACCCTAAACATTTCTCATGGCCGCCACATCCTCGTCCGCCACAATCTCCGGCAATCCCAACGAGAGCCACTCCTCCTCCTCCGACTCCCACGACTCCAACATTTCGCTCACCCAAGCGCAGCAAAAGATGAAGAAGGGAGAAATCCCAAACCTGCAAGAGTACTGGAAGAAATCCAGCCTCTCCCTGGAATATTTGGATGAACTGGAGAAAAGGGGGATGATCTCGGCTTTCTTGACTCGTCGGAACACTGGCAAAGAGGAGTATCATCATTGCAACACCACGGAAATCCCGGTATTTGAGGCTCATCTCATGTGTGGTTTCAACCTTCCGCCTTCTAAGTTTCTTGAACAGATCTGTAGATTTTACCATATCGAGCTTGTTCAACTCAAACCCAATGCTGTGATGATGCTTAGCATGTTCGCTATCTTGTGTGAGTGTTGGTTGGGCGTAGCCCCCTGCTTGAATCTGTGGCGCCATTATCACCAGCCCCGGTACTACAAGGGTCAGATGATGGTGTTTTCAGTAGGCTTCGTACTGAGGAACAAATCCGAGTTCATCCCATATCAGTATAAGTCTTCCTGGAGCGGATACGTCACCAAATATCTGATCTTGGACATGGAGAAGAAGATTGGTGCCATCAAGCTTGAAGGCTTAATGCCGAATCATGAGAAGTGGGACAGGGGTCTTCCGACCTATGTTCCTCGATTGAATAGATGATAGCCAGGGTCAATGAATTGATCAAATTAGGTTTGAGAGGAGAACATGTTGTGGAAGAATTCGTCCGGAGACGCATCTTCCTCTTCAGCACCGTGATCCACTGGCTATGCATTATACGGGTCCTGGTGAACCTAATTGGTTACCAGTTGGAGGTAGATGTCCCATCACTCATCACATATCCGTATATACTTGATATCTGATTTTTGTTTGATAAGCATGTCATCTTTTTTCTCTCCTTTACAGCTGTCGAACTCTCCGAAGACGATGTCCGCAAGAGAGTAACTGATATCCTGGGTGTAGGGCCACGAGAGAAGCCTTCGTCAGTACCTCTTCCTTATAGTGCAGCAAATCCACCTCCCGAGGTATATTGAACGTAGATCTCCTCGCTTTTCTTGAAGACATATTGTCCACCATACTAATCTTGTATTCTACAGAACTTTATGAACCCGGCCCCGACGACGTCCAACCTGATGTGGATATAGTCATCGGGGACAGTGACGAAGAAGACAACGGTGATCGGGAGAAGGATGCAGCCGTTGCCGATGATGCTACCAGCTCTCTTGAACGAAAGGTGGCTGCTGTTGCTGCTGTCGAGCAATCTGAGGTACCAGGAGAAGCCGAGAGGGCTGGACCAGCTGCCGATCCCACGTCCGGTAATACTCCCGGTGGGTATCGAAGCCGCTAGCCTTCCTCCTCCACCTGCCGTCACATCTTCGAAGCCCCCGAGTGGGGCGAAGCCGAAGGTTATGACCCGCAAGCGCTTTCGAACGGCTACTCCTGCAACTCCAGCAGCTCCAGCAGCTCCAGCAGCTTCACAGCGACTCCAGCAACTGTTGCCTCCGATGTCCCTGAATTGCCTCCAACTCCTCGCGTCGCCAATCCTCGTACCGGCGATCAGGTACCCATCGAAATTGTTTTCGGCAGTCTCTTTAAAGGGTTTTCCAAAATCTCTCAAGTCTTGTCTTCCCAGGCGGCATCCGCTTCTAGCCCTGCTGTCAAGAGAAGACGTTTCCGCACCAAGAGGGATACTTCGTGAGTATTCTTAGCTTAATTTCTTGCTTGCTGTTTGAAATATTTTCATCTGATCTTCTAATGTGTGATCCGTGCTGTAGCGTTCTATCTTCTTCTGCTGAACCTGCTCCTGCTGTCAACCCTCCGGCCCGATCGTACAACCAGTGCCCGAACAGGCCCTAGCTGTTTCTGCTTCCTCCGCATCCGGGACAGTTGGGGAGAACTTAGTGTTCGACAAGCTGAGCCAGGAGGTCGTTGCTGCCAGGAAGTGGCATCTGCAACTTGCAACGCCTTACTGACAGGATAAAGCAGAAAGAAGGAGAACTCGCTGCTCTTCAGAAGAAACTATCTGATGCTGAGAAGGCCAATGACTCATCGGGGAAAGATAACAAGATCCAGGAGCTTGAGAAAGCTCTTACTGCTTTGACAAGACCCATGATGACGCAAAGGTATCTCATGCCAAGGAAATAGAAACTCTGAAGAGTGAGCACAAGGAGTACCTCAAGATCTCCGTGTTGATAAAGAGGCTTTAGAGAAGAACGTGCAGGGTAATTCTTCCTGTCATTTGTTGTTCCCTTTTTGCCTTTTCTTATATTCCTGAAGTAATCAGATGTCTTCTGTTGTAGATTTGAACTCCAAAAATGAGGCCCTAAGCACTGAGAACACAGCCAAGACTCAAGTAATCCAAGCTCTGCAGGCGGAGGTGAAGAAGCTGAAGGATGCCAACAAGATCCTGACTGCCGAGAAAACCAAACTTGCGGACAAGGTTGCTGATAGTTTAGTCAATGGCTGTGCCTTTGCTTTGGCTGCATTAAAGAACCATCATCCTGATTTGGACGTGAAGATAGTAGAGCAGGGCTTCACTTGTAATGTAGCTGATCGTGATGCACTTGTTGACGGTCTGATGGAGTCAGCCGACAAGTTCATCATGGATTTGAACTTAGATGTATCTCCTTCTGATGAGGAGAGACCTTGAAATACTTGTTCAGCCCTGCAATCAAACATATTTTGATATACTGTTGGAGCTCAGGCTCCTGTTAATTCGTTTTAGATATGCATAGTAGCCCAGCCCCCTGCTTTTTTGGATACAGTTGTAACTGTATGCAGGAAAGCATTATCACTAATATGCAATATCTAAATATCATAGAAGGATGTCCATTAATTCAGTGACGCTTAGCTTTGCCTGTGACAAGCTACGTTTGAACTAATTTTTTTGGAGTTTGCTCCGTATCTGGAACCCATGATAGCTGTATAACATTTGGCTTTGCGCATGGCAAGTTATGTTTCAAGCTAAGTAATGGGGGTGTTGATCTTGCAACGTGGTCTGAAGTTGGCACTTATAACTCAATGGCTAAGGCTCTTACTTCAGACACTCGGGGAGACTTACGAAACTTATGAACCATTGGCCGAGCTATCATGTAGCACCATATGGCATAAGACTTGCAGTCTGTTGGGTGGTTGTCGTGCAACCGGCCTAGGGAGAGCCGCTTATTAACCTCATGGGCTAAGGGTCCCTCGCTAGAACATCATGGGGGTCAATTAACTTATGAACCACAGTGGGCTAAGCCTTATGACCAATCTTGCCTGAAGAGGCTGTTCGTACCGATGCCTTATAACCCTCATGTGGCTAAGACACCAGCCAAACTAGTAGACCGACCTGGGTCAGCCTTTGGAACCTTGCACAGTAGTTGAAGAAACTGAACACACTTTATTCATCAAACAATGGATTACACATAAACTTTCTAAGCTGATCAGTGTTCCATGTTCCGGGTAATATATCACCGTCGATATGGGCTAAGATATAAGCCCCCATGCCAGCATCCTCAACTACGATGTATGGTCCTTCCCATGGAGAAGACAACTTGTGCTTATCCTTGGTTTTGATATCCTTCTTAATCACCAGATCTCCCACATCTAAATGTCGACCGACCACTTTGCTGGCGTACTGCTTCTTCAGAACCTCCTGATAACGTTCCACGTTATGGAGTGCTGTGTTGCGTTCTTCTTCGAGGAGCAGTAGATCAACCTCTCTGGAGATTGGCTGGTCGTCTCATAAAATTGGTGATCCGATGAGCCCCCAAGTGAATCTCGGGTGGCAGTACTGCATCAGCGCCGTAGACTAGGAAGAATGGAGTTTCCTTTGTAGCTCGACTGGTAGACGTCCGTGCTGACCACAGAACGGTCGGTAGCTCTTCAATCCAATTCTTGCCTTTAGCTGCTAGCTTCTCGTAGACCCGTGCACGCATCCCCTTCATAAGGATCCCGTTGGCACGTTCGACAGCACCATTGGTTTGAGCATGAGCCACCGAAGATGTCGGGTGAATTATACCATGATCGGCACAAAACTTCTCAAACCGGCGACCGATGAACTGTCGACCATTGTCTGATATCAACTTTCTGGGAACTCCAAACCTTGTGACTATACTTCTCATAAACTTGATGGAAGCAACCTCAGTGATGTTCACAACTGCCTCTGCCTCGATCCACTTGGTGAAAGTGTCGATGGCGACGTACAAGAATTTGTACCCTCCTTTGGCTTTAGGAAACGGTCCCAATATATCCACTCCCCAGATAGCGAAAGGCCATGTAATAGGAATTGTATGTAACTCTTGAGCATGCCTTGTACTTTGCCTACTGAAGAATTGACAGGACTTACATGTCTGCACGAGGTGAATGGCGTCCTTGCTTCGCCGTGGGCCAGTAGAATCCGTGCCTGAATGCCTTGCCGATGAGAGTGCGATAAGCCGCATGTGCACCGCAGATCCCACCATGTATATCATGCAGTAACCGAATGCCATCTTCCGTAGAGACACACCTCAGCAGAATCCCATTGAGACCTCGTCTGTAGAGCACGTCGTTGAGCAACACATAATGCTTGGACTTGCGGGCCAACCGCTCCGTGGCCGCATCATCATCTGGGATAGGACTGTTTTCGAGAAACAGGCGAATCGGTATACGCCAGTCTTCGACAGAGCCTTCTCCCGCGTCGATAACCATCATCTCCACTTCATCGTGTGTGCTTGCCGCCGATGGCTTGTGGAGCTTCTCTAAGAACACATCATCTGGGACTGGAGATCGTGATGAAGCAATGCACGCTAAATGATCAGCGTCACGATTGTCCAGCCGTGGTACGTATCGCACTTCGAGACCATCGAACCCTTTCTCCAGCTTCCGAACTTCTTCAAGGTAATCGGCCATCTTCGGATCAGAGCATTGATACTCCTTCTGTACCTGCCGGGCGACTAACTGTGAATCCCCTTTCACGAGCAGTCGGCTGATACCGAGAGATTTGGCAATGCGGAGACCTGTCACGAGGCCCTCATATTCTGCAACATTGTTCGTAGCTTGGAAGAGCAGCTGGATGGCGTACTTCAATACTTTTCCTGCCGGAGATATGAAGACAACTCCGGAACCGGCGCCTTTTAACGTGAAGGAACCATCAAAATACATGACCCAGTGATCTGGATCTTTCTTGTCGTCATCACCATCATCGGTCCACTCTGCTATGAAATCCGCCAGAGCTTGTCCTTTGATGGCTGTTCGAGGGACATATTCGATCTGGTATTGACCAAGCTCTACAGACCATTGAGCAATTCTGCCGATGGCATCCTTGCAATGCAAAACAGTCTGGAGCGGTCTATCCGAGACCACCTTGATTGGATGAGCTAGGAAGTAATGCTTCAGCTTTCTGGACGTCATCAACACTGCGTACAATAGCTTCTGCACCATCGGGTAACGCGTCTGGGCATCTTTCAATATCTCACTGACGAAATAAACAGCGAACTGCTTGGGCCCAGTATCTGTTTCCCGGTCAACTGTCAGCGCAGCGCTAACAACTGAATCTGTAGCAGCAACATAGAGTAGCAGTTCTTCATTGGGCTGTGGGGGTTTCAGGGTGGGCATGTTTTTGAGATAAGCTTTGAGCTCCTTGAACGCCTCTTCTGCCTGGTCATCCCACTGAGAACCATCTTGATTGCGTAATAACTTGTAGAATGGCATACCTCGTTCTCCCGATCTTGAGATGAACCGGTTCAAGGCCGCCATCATGCCTGCTAGCTTCTGGACTTCTCGTCTGGTCTTCGGAGGCTTCAGCTTTTCAAGGGCCGCAACTTTTACTGGGTTGGCATCAATCCCTCGCTCGGAAATCATGTACCCCAGTAGCTTCCCAGACTTCACCCCGAAGACACACTTGGCAGGGTTGAGCTTCATCTTGTACTTTCTCAGATTGTCGAAGGTTTGCTTCAGGTCCGCCAGAAGATCATCGGACTTCTTGGTCTTGACAACGATGTCGTCAATGTAGGCTTCGACGTTCTTCCCGATCTGATCCTCGAAGACTATGTTGACACACTTCTGATAAGTACACCCCGCATTCTTTAGCCCGAAGGGCATCGTGATGTAGCAGAATATCCCGAACGGCGTGATGAAGGCCGTCCTTTCTTGATCATCGACGTTGAGGCTAATTTGGTGATATCCAGAATAAGCATCAAGAAAACTTAATAACTCACTGGTGGATGTAGAGTCTACAATCTGATCTATCCTCGGAAGAGGGTACTCGTCTTTGGGACAAGCTTTATTCAAACTAGTGTAATCGACGCACATGCGCCAGGACTTGTCTGGCTTAGGAACTAGTACAGGATTTGCTAGCCATTCAGGATAGTCTACCGTTCTAATGAACCCGGCTTTGAGAAGCCTAGTGACCTCCTCATGTATGGCGTCGCGTTTGTCCGGCGTGTACCTTCGCTGCTTTTGCTTGATCGGCTTGAAAGCCGGGTCGATCCCCAATTTGTGCTCGATCACCTCCCTGGGGATCCCGGGCATATCAGATGGCTGCCATGCAAACACATCGATATTCTCCCGGAGGAAGGCTACGAGCGCGTCTTCCTATTTAGGGTCGAGATTGTCCCCGACGTTGGTCCTCTTGCCGGGGTCGATAAAGCTGAGGCCGATTGGCTTGCTGCCCTTTTTTGGCTGTCTCGTCTTCCTTCGTGCTTGGCTCGTTGACAGTCATTGCTGGCGCTTGAGCGGCCGCTGTCGACGGAGATGCCGCATCTGAAGCCTTCGTGTCGGTAACTGCTGCTATCTGCCTTTGATCTTCTCGAGGAGTTTTTGGCTGGCGCTGTGAGTCAAGATCTTTCGAGTCAAAGTGGCCAGCAATGATAAGCGCGTTGACGTCGCATCTCACGGCCTGGTCTTGATCAGCGCACAACGTGATAACACCTGCAGGTCCTGGAATCTTGAGCATGGCGTAGGCGAAGTGCGCAGCCGCCATGAACCTGAACAGGAACGGCCTTCCTAGGATGCAGTTGTAGGCAGATTCGAAGTCAGCCACCTCGAACGTCAGGACTTCAGTTCTTCTATTTTCTCCTCGGGCCCACTGTCACTGCTAGCTCTATCTTCCCAAGAGGACGCGAAGACACCCCAGGCAAGATGCCGTGGAATGATTCCCCAACTGGTCGGAGAGCGGTGATCGGTAGGCCCATCTGGTCGTACGTCTTCTTCATCAACAGGTTGAGACCGCTTCCGTTGTCGATCAACGTCTTCGCGACCTTATTCCTGTGGATAATGACTTTGGCGACGAAGGGCAACTCTGGGTTGCTTAGCAGAGTCTTCGGGTGGTCATCGGCATTGAACGCGATCGGAGTATCCGACCACTCTAGTCTTCTAGAACAAGGTTCCGCCATGGCCACCTCCCTCTGCAGCTTCTTGTACTGACTCTTCGACGACAGAGCGGAGCTCCCTCCGAAGATCATGTTGATCTCCGGGTACCTCTCCTCCTCTTCATCGTCATGATCTCTGCGACTCCTGTAGCGCGGGCGTTCATCCCGGTCATCGCGCTCCCTGGGCTCCCGTTCTCGGTACTCCCGATCACGGCGCCCACGATCTTGATTCTCCCGATCTCGGTGCTCCCGATCTCGGTGTTCTCGATCTTGGCTTTCGCGGCCCCGATCCTCTTCTCTGGCTGTCCGTGAGGTCTTGCCCTCTTCTAGACGCTTCTTTTCGAGCTTGAGGTAATCGAAGCACTCTTCTAGTTCGTGGTTGGGGGAGCGATGTATCGGACACCACTTGGCCACGCCTTCGGGACGACCTCGCTTCTTGCGGAAGTGATTGCGATCTGATCCCGATCGATCGACCACGTTCACATCCCTGTCTTCTGACTTCTTCTTCGGAGCCTTGCCCCGGCCATCGGAGAGGCGAGCACGAGCATCAGCAGCCTTGGCGCAGATTTCTGCTAGTCGGAACAGCTCTGCAGTGGTCTTTGGCTCGTTCTCCGCTATGGTCTCCACCATCTTCACATCCACACACCCTTCTTGGAAGGCGAGGATTACTTCTATGTCGGAGATGTCTGCAATCGTGTTCTTCATTAGGCAGAAGCGCTTGATGTAGTCTCGAAGATTCTCATCAGCCTTCTGTTTAACACCTCGAAGCTGTTCTGGTGTCGCGTTGCGATTGTACGATCCAAGGAAGTTTCCCTTGAAGACTTCGCACAGTTCTGCCCAGGAGTCGAAGTGATATGCTGGGAGGTTTAGCAACCACGACCGCGCTGCTCCGGTCAGGGCGGTGGGTAGATAAGCGCACTTGATCCTTTCATCTCCTCCTGCGGCGTCTATCGTTGTGGAGTAGATCGACAAGAACTCTTCTGGGTTGATGGTGCCGTCGTACTTGTAGACCCCACTTTGAACTTGGCTGGCCACTCAACAGTTCGGAGATAGCTACCCAGAGCCCTATACGGGGGCGGCTTAGGAGCCGTCTCTGAGCGCGTCCCTCTACGAGCCGGAGCGCCTGGAGTTTGTTGGTCTGGTTCCCCCCTCGGGGGATTGCCAGTTTGGTTCCTCCGCTGGTTTAGCTGATGTCTTGCATCCGACGGCTCCAGATTACGCCGTCGTCGATTGGGGTGATCGGAGGATGATCCATGTGAGGATGACTCGGCCCTCTGATCGTTGGTAGCCCCCAAGCGTCGGTGTACTGGAGTCCTGGCCGGCGCAGCAACCTCTTGACCTTGCGGTGGGATCACGCGGCCGGCAAGTTCTACGACTTGTTGTACCATTGGAGCTAGTGGTGTTCCGTCAGGAGCCAAACGCGCAAGGGAGTCTAGCGCTGTCTGGAACCGGACGGCGTCGAAGTCGATGTTGAGATTTCTCGGCGTCACATTGGATGGCGCAACCGATCGAGATCTGATCGAGTCGATGGTGCGCAAATCGCTGGATGCCTCGTCGTCACGTCCCGCCATAAAGACTTCTCTAGCAGGGTTGTGACCTTGTTTTGGATCTCCGATCTCAGGGCAGTCATCGTCGCTGAAGTCGGACTCGTAATCAGGATAACCGAGCCCGAACCCAGGAAAATACCGCCCCTCGGCGATGTCGAGGGCGATCTTTTGCATCCCCGCTTCTAGGGCAGAGCTAGGTGGCGGATCCGAGGTGGATCCGTCTTCTAGGCGGGTTCCAAACGGAGAGCCCGATACCCGCGAGGCGATCTGGAACTCGGTCGCGGAATTCCGCAGCCCGAACGTAGTACATGGGGCCGCCGGCGACACACGTGGCGCCGCCGACGAGCTCTTTTCAGCAGATCCGTTTGAGGACGGAGCCTTCATGGCCGCCGGGGACGCCTCCTGCGCCACCGACGACGTCTTTTCCTGGAGATTTCCTTCTTTGTCCGCGACGAACGTGAAAGACCCGAACTTGAATTCGGCGCCCGCCGGGAACTTCATCTTGTCCGCTAATGCCATCTGACGTGCTAGACGGATCCTCAGCGCTGCACCCCTACCTGGCGCGCCTCTGTCGTCGCTCGAATAATCGAGAGAACGGCAAATATTTGGTTCGGGGAACAACGATCAATCGAGGTATCAATCTAGGGCACAGAGAGAGTTTTTATACTGGTTCGGGCCTCCCGGAGGATAATAACCCTACGTCCAGTGTATGTCGTGTTGAATATGGTGGTGTGTATGATGTAATTGTCGATGTCCTCTCATCGGAGGGTTACATGTATATTTATAGTCCCGTTACCGCCTCTAGGAGTCCTTGCCTTGTTCTGCAAGACTTCCAATCTGTAGTAACAGATTCGGAGTCTATCTACAAGTTTCCTTTCGTGCGATACAAGTCTTCGGAAAATACCAAACTAAGTCTTCGGGAATATCTGAAAATATGGGTTACGACACTAGTAAATGAGCTTCAAATGTATCAAGCGCCGTGTACTCGTGCATGCACCACATCGTCCTGGAGCCATCATTCTTGTAGAACTCCAGAGTCCTCTTAAGCCCTATGTACGTGAACGCACTCAAGCGCCACACACCGATCCCGTGTGCTCATTTTCTTTCTCCTTCCAGTACCCTCCCCTTGTCTTCCTATCAGAGCCCCCCTTGGCTATATAATACCGCTGGTCCTCTGGGTCTCGCCGGGCAAGGTCGGCGTTGACGCTTTGCAGGTCGATCAGCTTGCCCTCTGGCTTCTCGTTCTCGAGGTGGTCGCAAACTGCGTTGAGGCGGTTGGTGATCTCCTCATCGGTGGCGGTGGAACGGTCCATGTCTCCTACAAATAACGGGCCCGACTTGATGACGCCGCCGGTGTTGGCCTTGAGCAAATCCATCTCCGGCAAGTCGAAGCTGGGATGATCATCACCCAAGCGCGAGATCTCCATACCGGCGGTGATGGAAGGGTTGAGGTCCTGGGGGAGGTTCAGATCAGCAGGCTCGCTGGGGGCGGTGGTGTTGCTGTCCAGCTCCAGGAGTTCATCCATCGTGTACTGATCGGTTTCGAAGATTGGTGGGGAGTACATCGGGGAAGTCCTGGTAGTTGGTGAGGGAGAAATCGGTGGCTTCTGACCCATGGATCTATTTGGGTTGTTCACGAGCGGATCGGAGCTAGTTCTTGGGTGCAGTCACAGGGGAAACTCGGGAACGAATGGGTGGTTGCTCTAGCTCGACTGCGAGGACTTCGACTCGATAAGTTAGGGAGCAGCTTATATGGGTGGCTCGGGCTGTCGCGGCCTATGCGTGTCTTCCGGGTCAACCTAGTGAACCTTCCTTGTTCCTTCCCTCTGTTTCAATCGCGCACGCCACGTAAGTACGTAACGTCTACTATTTGCGTCTTTCACACTCTCGGGCACCCGGCGCCACGGTGGCCAGCGTCTTGAGGCGCCGGGCACCACTGGCCCGACCGGGCATGCTGGCCAGCCCGTGGTCACAGTCGTAAAAGTCAGCAATGTGTGCTATAGTCTCATGTTGTAGCACAACTGTCACTACTCTCGACTCCATTTTTTTTTCCCTCTGGCTATCTAGCTATACCTGCTAGCCTAATTGTTGTACTATCGTTCTCCGCAGCATTCATTGTTGTTCACGTACTCCTTCTGTGAATAATTTGTATTCTAGCTTACTCTAATTTTTTTAAAATAATTGGTATTATTCTAGCTTTTCAATGCACTTTCTGTCTTTCCAATATATCTCTATCTCTTTCCTTTTTGTTTTTTGTGCACTCATATTTTTCACCTCTCCTTAATCTCTGTGCCCGCACTACAATGTCAAATATATTGTGACGTAAGAAGTAGCTCTCTCTCTCTCTCTCTCTCTCGATTTAGAAATAAAACCGCTAGGTGTTCTTGTATGCACCTTACATCGAGTCTTCAAGCTGTTTTGTGATCGAAAGCGAGTTCTACAAAATCTAGTGCATTTTTCGTGGACCTTTATTGGTAGCTTCTTACTAGCATAAAATTCAATGCTCCAACAGTTGACTGTAGCATCATTTGACAGTAATTTGAGGCGCAAAGAGTCAATACAACTAACAAAAATCTAGCTAGTATTTTTTGCAGTACTAGCTAGTGTGATGATCTAACAACCTAGCTACATCGACTGTTTTTTTTTCACCCTTCAATACTAGCTAATATTTTGTTATGACGAGGGTAAGATATAAGAAATTAGAATGGCAGAATAATAATTAGATTTTTTATAAATCAAATTATTCAGTTGAAGTGCTTTATATTAGCTGCAAGGGTTAGGATTCTTAATTTTCTAGGAAAAACAAGGATTTTTTTCCAACACCCGTCGGCACTAAGAGTGTGTTTGGTATGGATTCTCACCGAAAGAGTTTCTCTAGAAAACAACTTTTCTAAAAAATAGCTTCTCTAAAGGAAAACTTCTATGGAAGAAACAATTTTTAAAGTGTTTGACAAAACAGCTTCTGTTATAGAACCAATGCTAAGATGGGTGAGAGAAGTCATGAGAAGCTATGTTTTTGTAAGTTTTGGCTTCTAGTGCAAAATTGAGAAGTGCTTCTTGAGGTGAGAAGCAGAAGTTGTTTTCTGTTGAACCGTTTGGCTAGCTTCTTTAAGAATCCGGAGCAAAATCACTTCTAAAATCCATGCCAGACACACAATAAAAATCTTCTCTCCCTTAATTTCCAAATAAATTTAGAAATTGATTACTAGAATTCAAGAATTACCCTCACAATACTAGAGTATTCTCCATGATACTAGCTAGTTTTTTTATTGTAAAAGTTCTCCTTGCAACTAGGATGGTGGTTCACATTTCAATTGTCGAGTCGCTCGAACTCGAAAACAAAAGGAAGAAAAAGGGAAAGCACCATGGTGATTCTCATTTCAATCGGTCTCTGGTGTCTCACTCGTGTCAGTCAACTACTCTTTTCTCCGGTTTACACTGCTCCCTGTCACTACTCACTAGTACCGTGCTCTGCCTTGCGGCTCACCGGGATCAAACAGAGCGGTGGGCTTCGCCCCCATAGTTTTTGTGGCGGTGGCAGCACACAAGTATATGCGGCGAGCACACCGGTGGGCCGCGCGTACAGAAGGTGATGAACCGGCGCCGGTGCACGGCCGTCGTCATGGCCACGGGCGGCGTGCAGGTGGCCGCCTATGGTTAATTCAGCTAGCTAGTACCGTGGCCGTGATCCCGTGACTTGATCGTCCAGTTCAGTTAGTAGTTACCTTGAACGCACCAGCCCGGAGCAACAGATGGAACAATTTCAGCCGAGGACTGAACGTTTCAGACAAATGGTGGGAAACCACGCATGCGGCTGCTTGCTACTATGCCCTTGTCTCGTTGGGCAACTGCGGCAACAACAAGCTCGTTTAATTCAGATTAAAATTTTAGGATGGTGTATTTGCGTCGTACTGACCACCTACTACGCACTAGTATACGCACAAATAAGCTGCTGTTCGAGTTGGGAGTCGTCAGCTTTGTAAGCAGAGCCGGTTGTTGGGATTTTTGACCACACCGGCCCCCGCGTCGCTCGATAGGGCGACTCGGGAGGCGACACAGCGCCGCCACCCTCTCGGCCCCCATTCCCGTCCCTTCCCCTTGCCGCCGCCGGAGCCCAAGGCCGGCACAACCCGGGCGACGGTAAGGATGGCGACGGCGAGGCTGTCGATCTCGTTTCCCCACCTCCGAGTCGATTCCGAGAATGATTTGGCGGCTGTGCTCATTAGATCGACGGCGGCGGCCAGATCAGGCCGATTAGCGCGACGGTGAGTGCACGACGAGTCGTAGAAAAACAGCGCATACAAGATGAGTCGTAGAAAAACAGAGGAGCAACTTCAGCAGGTTCGGCTAGTTATTAGACACTGCATTCGTTCGAGTCTGGACCGGTTCACACTGCCTTCCTGCACGCGAGCTCCAGCCTTGTGTACACGGACACGATCGACGGTGAGGTCATCCAAGACCGAGTAGGCATGTGCCAGCGCCTGCGCCCTCCATGGCTCTTCTTTTTTTTTTTTTTTTTTTTTTTTTTGAGGAACTGCGCCCTCCATGGCTGCCCTGTGCCCGCTCGCTGAATTCCACCGTTTCATCGTCGGCGGCGTGGCAGGCCCAACACGCCCATCACGTTCCCGCGGAAGTGGTGACCGTGTCGACCGGGCGGCAGCAGCCGTCGCCGGTCTTGTGTCGTTGGCCCACGGTGTCCGCCATGCCGGTCAAGCGGAGCGCTGTGCGCGCCCTTGTTACCACGTTCTCCTTCAAATTCACGCGTTTCTTGAGTTTACAGCGTTTGATCGCAAGATATGTTTTCAGGTTAACGGATATACCAGGATACTTAGCACCGTATATCTCAAAGTTGCGAACTCTGTTCCGTCCGCACAAGTGTAGAAAAGTAGAATTAGGAGAATGCACGATGATCGTGGCTAGGACTGCTGCGGTATTTGGCTGTGGTTGTGGTTGAGGGATGGCAGCGACGTGGCTGAACCGGCGGCTAGAAGTGGCAACGCGGGTAGCCTCTAGATGCGCAGCGGCGGTGTTTGAAGTAGGCGAAGAACTCGAACAGCGTGACGAAGACCATGCGTGTTGACGATCAAGAGGTCATCGGTGCGTGGGGAGGGCAATGAAGATGCAGCAATAAGTGTCACAGTGGACGGAGTCGTGCTTTGGGGGCACTTTTCAAGTCGGTGGCTGCGGCCGAGGAGACGCCGCAACAGCAGCATGAAGTTAGAAGGCGTGGTACGCGTAGGGGTGGGCACGTTAAACGGAAAAACCGATTAAACGAATTAAGCGCACCGAATTACCTAAAATTTTTAGCTACTCCGATTAACCGTGAAAATTACGGTATCATTTTTGACAACTACAGTTAACCACAAAATTGCGGTTATTAATCTGATTAACCGAACTAACCAAATTAACTGATATTATCATCTCAACCTAGTAGATCTCAAGGCTCCTCGGTCCTAACTCATTCCAACCTGGCCTTTTCTAAACTTCATCCTCTCCACACACCTCACTCGACGACTACCCGTGCATCCACATCTCCATCGACGACGCATTGGTCTTTTTTTTTTTGCGTTTGTTGCATAAATTTATCTTATAAAATGGAGTATGCACTGTTGTACTGTTAATGCTGTTAACCAAATAACCCATCCAAATTAACCGCAACCGAATCATGTGGTTATAGCTTTTTTCTTATCACAAATTCGGTTGGCAGTTTTCAAATGAAATGAGCCATGCTGAGATGGACGACTGGCAAAAGGAAATGTGATGGTCTACGCTGCTTGGCCCTACTTGGTACTTAATAAATTGGTCTATCGGAGTTTGTTGTTTAATTGTGTGGGGGATAGGGTGCACACAACGTAACGCCGAGCGGGGAGCAAGGCTGTGAATATTGGCTCTATCTCACTTTTTTTTTGGGCGCATTTGCACCCACGATGTTTAATGTAGGTTCGCCCGTGGACTCATGAGAAATAAATAACAAAATGTAATTTAACTTTTAGAAGGGTGACAGATGAAATTCTTTATTTTCTGGAATCTGAACTAAAATTTAATTATGAAAACTGAAATGAATCAATGAATTATTAACAATTAGTTTGATATATATTTTTACATTTAATTGATTCTTATCTTGTCACTATTATAACTATTGGTTATTTTTATTCTTTCTAGGAATTTAATCTTGAATGAGAATCCGTCTCGAAGATCAGACATGATGGCTCTTTGTTCCAACAAGCACCAGACTGAGCCTGAATAATATAGTTAGTGTAAGTCTTGAGGCATTGTCAATCCTATAAATAGGTACAACATAACCCTGAACCAGTGGCGGACCTCCCTTGATTCAAGGGCCTTCATCTGAATGCCCAAAAGTTTGAGGAAAAAACAAAGTATGCAAATGTATTTGTATAAGTGTGCATATATGCAAGCAATTTGGACCTAAATCATGTCTCTTTTCAGCATATAAACATAGAAATCAAGATAAAAACCTGCAAATTGATGTTCTTTGTTCAAAAATTTTCTTGGCTTAGATAATTTTCCATGCTGCTTCGCATATTTGAATGCCGACTAATGAATCTTGGGTCCGCCACTGCCTGAACCTCAAGCCAATTGACGAGTGGGATATGAATTTATTAGTGATTTACAACGGAGAGCCTCACTGCCTCTTACATCTTAGGGCAGTATATACAGATCCATTTCTGTGTGCAAATAGTAAGCTGAAAATAAATATATTGATACATGATAGCCTAATTTGGATAAATAAGTTGGTCCAATCATTAATAACGTCTTTTATAACTTCATTATTATCTAGCCTGCTAAATGCAAATAATGGTACATGATATCTTGTTCTATGTGGATGTATATCGATAGCTTAGTGAACTTGCCAAGGCATGATACAATGCATTTACACGACGAAGGTTGTTGAGATTGGAGGAGGAAAAGGTGATGGTTACGGCGACAACAAAGAACACGTCATAAATGTTGTATCAATCACTCTCTCACTGGAGGTGGGAGAGATGAGGAGGTAAAGATCATCATGCCCTTTGCAATTAGCGATGGTGTGTTGGAAGACCAGTAATAAACGAACATGACATCCTGATAATAGACTTACAATGTATTCTATTATTTAATTATTCTATGAAATATATTGTTCTAGCACTAACTCTGTTTTTCAAGATTCATAGTAACGTCACAAAATAAATCTGTTGTGCCAACATATGACACTTTGAGTCCGGAAATGTCATATCCGAAACAAATAACCTAGGCCAAACATTGCATTGTTGCCACATGTTAACAAACCAACTTCTTGTCCACATACATATAAGCTATCTAGCTAAATTACAGTGTGCGCTGTTGGAGTACGGACCCGACAGCTTGAGCAGAGCAGGTTGTTCAGAACAGAGGAGTTAGAAACAGAGGAGCAATGAGACTTCAGGTGCAACTAGTCAGACAATGCATTCGTTCAAGTCTGGACACAGGTTCACAATGCGGTCGCTTCCTGCACTCGATCGGGCTTCCACCCCCTTTTGTACATGCATGGACACGAGATCGTCCAAGACCAGGTAGGCAAAAGGCAGCGCCTGCGTGTGTCCTCCGTAGCTGCCCTGTGCCTGCGCTGAATTCCACGGTGTCATCATCCGTTCCGTGTGGCATATTACCTCCGCAAGCCTCTCGCTCGTCCGCTCTGCCTCCGCTGCATGCAGCAAGCCACTGCATGCCCATCGTCACCTGCAGTTAATTGGTCGCCAGAGCTGAAGACGTGCGGCCCTGTCGGCTGTGCTCCATGCGCGCGCTCCGCCGCCCGGGCTTGGTGCCGCCGACGCATGTTATGCTCCGTTGGCGCGCCTCCTATTTGTCCGCCAAGGCGTCGCATGCCCCCTACTGCTTCGGCCAGGGGGAATCGACGGTGCAGCTATTACACGGACCGCGAGTCGTCTGAAGCAGAGGAGGCCACGGAGTTCGCGTCCAACACGTATGTAGCTCTCCGCATATATAACGGCATTTTTCATTACTGATGACTGCGTCTATATATAACGGTGCGTCGGTGCATATGCTATACACTGCACGACCGTCGTCAGAAAACGCGTGAGCAGAGAAAAACAATGCACACGGCCTGGCCCGTGGTGGCTATAGTATAGGCGGCCCGTGGTAATTTCGCAAGGTTATTCGAGCCTGCTTCTGTGCAAGACTCGTGACAGGCATGGCTAACGACGCACAGCCAGCTCCTGCCTGCAGTGAGATAAAATGGAACGAAGTAGTGAAGAGACTTGCCGTAAAATGACAAATTAAATGAAGCATCCAGGTGATTTGAACCGTTAATTAGATGCACCCATTGCATGCATGCAAGGAGCAATCTCCTGGGGCTTTTACGTACGGGTCATGCCAGGGCCTCCAGGTCACTGTCTAACAGACAAAGTCAACTATTCCTTTTCGTTGTAGTTTGGATGTCGAATTGTACACAAATCTCTGATATAATGGCCGTTTTAGTTTCATTGAAAAAAAAAGTTTGTGTCACTTGTAATGCCATGGATGCAAACAAAGAACACAGTATAGGCCACAGCATAAGGCAAGTGCTAAAACTTTTTTTTAAGGATAAAAGGCAGGTGCTCTGCCATTTCATTAAGGAGAAAGAAGCGGTTCACAGTAGCCTAAGCTGCCCAGATATCAAGTCTTACAAACCCAGAAGAACGAAATAGAAAACAAGAAGGTTCAGAAATTAACGACTGCTAGCTCATTAGCCCAAAAGAAAACACACAACGCGTGATTTCAGAAGAATAAGCATGCATGTGACGCAGCGAGACGGTACCACGAACGCGTAATTACGCCACAGGGTGAGCGAAGAAACGCTAGCGCGTGAACAGTGAACTCTCCAAAGTCCATGAGTTACCGACGGCGATGGGGGAGCCAAGAGAGCAAATTAAGATTCATATATAGCAGCTTCCTAAATATTCCATGAGTTACCGACCTCGAGTGTCGTTCAAAGTGAGCAAAGGTCATAGCCAAGGTTTACAAAACCGCGGTAAACGGACCGGTTTCCGCGAAAACCGGAAAACCGGCCCGGTCCGGTCCGGTTTACCTGGTAGTCCAGTTTTCGAATTCAAATTAAAAAATTTGAAAATTTGAAAAAATTTTCAAAAAAAAATAAATAAAAAAACTAGATGAAACTTGTAGCACAATGGTGGAACAAGAACACGAAAATTAGATCGTTTGATGGGGCAAAAAAATCAAGCAAGATTTCTAGGTTGAAAAAGGAAGGAAAAAAGAAAAACCTTTATCAAAAAACCAGCAATATTCTTTGATTTTTTTGACCAAGCAAACGATCGGATTTTCGTGTTGTTGTTGCACCATTAAAATTGCATCTAGTTTTTTTACATATTTTTTGTTCTATTTTTTCAAATGTTCATTTTTTATGATTTTTAAAATTAAAAACTGGCGAACCGACTGGAAACCGAACCGCATCGGTTTCCATTTTGTGCTCCGGTTTCTGGAAATTTGGTCAGTTTACCGACGAATTGGTTCGGTTTACCGCTGTTTATCGGTCGGTTTGGGAATTTCGTATTCAAATTCTGGATTTGAATTTTGTTCGGTCTTCGGACTGGTTTTCATGAAAACCGGAGAAACCGGTCCGGTCCGGTTTGAGCGGTGGGAACGAGATTACATTCCTTGGTCATAGCAGCTTCGTAGAAAACTACACATTACGTACGTGCATATCGCCAAAACCGCTACTATTTTCTAGCCAATTGCTTGCGCAACTGTTTTATCACGCTTTGTTTAGCATGGGGATAGTTGCGTACTCGTACGTAATCAGATCCTACATGGCCGGGACCCACTGCTCTAATCAACTAGCCAAGGTTCAGGCCTTTTATTTGCACCGCATGGGGATAGTTGCGGCAGCACGGAAGTCTCAGGCAAGCGGCCTTGGATATGGAGGAAGAGCCGCATGACGGCAAGGGGTCACAGGCTCACAGCGGGCCGGAGCTACTGATTTTCTGTCACTTGAAACCAAGGGGTGATTTCAGTCGACATCAGCAACAGTTAGATGCAAATCCAAAGCTTAGAATTGTTCTTGTTGTTTCTGTATCTGTTACTGGGTCCGCCAAACAGATCCGATAAGGGGTTCTATTCACAAAACAGTCGATTTCGTTGACTGAAACGAATTTCAGTCGTCTGGACAGAAGTAAATATGAAATTATAATTACACACAAAAATCAATTCTATCTTGTACTAAACATAATAACTAAAATGAAATTAAAGATATTCGCGTGATACTTCGGATTAGTAGTGTAATTCTCCACAAGTTGATGCAGAGATTGGACTCTGCTGAACTCCAAGCAATAGACTTGTAAATCATCGAGGACGAACGGGCGGAACAACTGCTGTGTATATACTCCTAGTTCGTTGGCTGTGGCAACACGCACGCACGTGTACGCGGAGAGAGCAGAGCACACTGCTGGTCAGCCGGCCGCGCGTGTACAGTTGGCGGGCAATGCAGTTTCACGGCCTCCAAGGTTTGATATTCAGCTACATTTCCTGTACAGCACCAGCCGGCCGGCGCCGTATGTCAGTCAGACTACTGAATGTTTCAGACTATGATACAGAAACCATATGCATTCAGCTGCTTGCTATGCATGTGGCTTAGGACGGTGATGATCACCCAACGCAGTGTGCGCTGTTGGAGCCGGCATGCATGCAGCTTGAACGAGCAGAGCAAGGTTTTTTTATAAAAAAAAAATCAGCACGGAGGACGTAGGAGCAACTTATAGTGGTTCCACTAGTGAGACCATACATTCGTTCAAGTCTGGACAGGTTCACGATGCCTCAGTAGTAGCTTCCTGATGCACACACACGGTTGCTCCGAAGTTCCCCTGTGCCTGCGTCTGAATTCCACCGTCATCATCGGCGGTATGCCAGGCCCAACACATTGGGGAGACGACGAACGCGTGGTCCAGGAGGCCGGGAGCACGCCGTGCTTGGAGAGGAAGACCACCGCGCGTCACTACGCGCCTCGCGTGCGTGCAGCACGCGCCGAGCTGCGCTCCGCAACTCTGCCGTTCGATCGCGGCCACCACCCTCGGCTCAGCTCAGGACGTCCATCATCAAGTGATGCGCGGTCACCGAGCTTGTGCAACTTTGTCGTGGTGCTCAGTGCCTAGGCGGCTAGGCCAGGTAAGCGGAGAGAATGATCAGGAATATATATGCACGTACGAGCTGTTAAGCTCACGCGACTAGCTAGCTGCGACGGCTTGGCCGGGATCGCCGCAGTCACGGACAAGCTGTTTGTCTGTAATCCAACCACAAGGGAGTTCATCGCGTCGCCTCTCCATCGGCAGTCATGACGCCTGGGTACGTTATGACCGATGGTGCAGACTGCAAACACAAGAGATGTCTCCTTCCAGGCCTGGCTGGCACACAACAGTGCTAAAGCTATAATGGTGGCTGCTCTGTTCAATTGTTTTAAGTAATATACAATGTGTCTCAAATCTCTAAATAGTGTCTTTAGAGTACCACATATATGTCTCTAATGGTTCCCCTACGACTTAAGTCAAATAGAAATGTTGAAAATAACTCTACAAAATTTTATATTGGTACTTTATAAAAGGTCTATAAAGAATGTCTCTGCGATAAAAAAGTGTCACAAATATTATCTCTTAATTTGAGACACCTTCTAAAGTGACATAGAAATTACATTATTAATGGACACACCAGTAAAATCTCACAAATAATGAGTTGGTATGATAACGTCATAGAGATAATAAGTCTAAGAAGTTGTATTCCTCTGAGTTGTGCAAGTGAATTCATTAATCAAAAACCAAATGAGCCTAGAAAAGCAAATGTGATGATTTATGTTGCTTGGCCTATTGGTTGCTGATGATGATTTAATTTCCTATTTGTTGTATAGTTGAGTAGGACATAGGTTGTTCACGGCATTAGGCCGAGCGGGGTGCAACGCTTCAAATATTGACTTTATATCTTTAAAAAAAAATTTTATTGTCGGTGCATTTGCACGTGCTATGTTTAATGTCGGTTTGCCTGTGGACACAAGGGAAATAAATAACATAATGTAAATTTACTGCACAGAAGGGGGAGGGAGCAAGTTCTTTATGTTATGGAATTTCAACTGAAATATAATGATAACATATATAATGAATCAATGAGTAATTTAATGTTGTGACTATTGGTTTTTGACATATATTTTCATCTTTTATTTGAGTGTTATCTTTATTACTATTCTGACAATTGGTTGTTGTTATCCTTGTTAGGATTTAATTTATTAGACTAATAATGAGAATCCATCTACAACATGAAACTTAAAATGTATAGAGTTAGAGCATAGTGATGTGGCCCTTTTATTTCAACAATACCAGATTGATTTTGGAATAATACACATGAAGGAAGTCTTTAGGCATTGTTAGTCTTATATAAACAAGGACAACCTAACCCTATACCTTGAGCCAATATATTGGCGAGTGAGACAGGAATTTCATTGACCAACTTGCAAGACAAATAGTCAAGTATCTTATCATACTATATATATACTACCGATGCAATTCTGTGTGCAAAAAATAAGTTGAAATTGAAGATGTTGATACATTATTACTTTAGGTGGATGTATGCAATTGGTTCGATCATTAATAACTTCATTTTTAACTTCATTATAATCTATTCTTCTAAATTTAAAATGTGTACATGATATGTTGTTCTATGTAGATGTGTATATATATAGTTAGCTAAGAGAACTTTCCAAGGCTGGATACTATGAATTTTAAATTAGGAAGGTTGTTGATATTTGAGGAAGAAAAGGCGATGGTTATAGTGACAGCGAATTAAGAGAAGACATCATAAGTGTTGTATCGATCACCCTCTCACTGGAGGTGTGAGAGATGAGGAGGTACATATCATGGTGCCCTTTCTCTAATTGGTGATGGTGTGGTCGAAGAGACTACTAATAAGGAACATAACATTATGATAATAGACTTATCAAATATTCTATTATTTGATTTCTCTAAGTATGATGTTCTAGCATCAATTTGTTTTTCAAGACATAATAACGCCACAAAAGAAATCTGTTGCGGCAACATACGATGCTTTGAGTCCCAAAATTCATGCCCTATACAAAAATAATAACCTAGGCCAAACATTGCATTGTTGCCACATGTTAACAAACGAACTTCTCCACTTACATATCTATTCTTTAGCTAAATCACAATCTAGCACCAAACTCTAAACAACATTGCCCACTCCATGTTGCTTACCCCATAACTTAGCTTTCTAGATATTGTACATGCATCTTTCACACTGGTTGCTCTATGGTGGTAACTCAAATGGCTAGGCTTCTAAGCATCTAGAGGCACAATTTCCCATTTCCTTCCTAAGCCATGACTTTATTTTGATTATAAAATATATATGTGAGATGGTGGTTTTAATTGTGTGGATTTAATGGACCGACAAAGTGGTAGTTATTATGCGAAGTGAGCTTAAATAAGTTGAGTTAATAAAGTAAAAGGTAAGTGATTACATTGTGCTACAATTTTGTAACTCCATATATTTTTTAAGTTGTTTATTAATCGTGCTTCCACATCAATTTCCCTATCATCAAATTGTCTTGGAGGTTTAATCACACTTGAATTATGATGAAGTTATTGATCTTACTTAAAGAAAAATTAGGATAATTTGGGTTTTTCATGCTTTTAGTGGTAGCAGAGGGGCGACCCTACAAAGGAGCACACTCCTTAGCCTCAGCTTCAGCTTCACCTGACGAAAGCATTGTAGCTAGCAGTGTCTGACATTGTAGCAAAATCACTTCTCCCTCCACCCTAAAGGCGGTGGAGCAGGTTTTGAGGTGCTTCACGTTTTTGTGCCGCAATAGGCAATAGCGCTTGTTAGGTGAAACTGGAGCAGGCGTGAGCCCTCTCAACGAGGCCATAAAACAGACAGTTGTATCACACCGAAACAATTATATAATTTTTACTACGATAATGTCACTTCAAGGTAAACAAACCATGAGGCACACGTGAAGATTAAGTTCCTCTTGTCGACATAACAAAATCCTGCAATTCACAGGGAAAACTATGTAGCTCCACATGTAACAGATTTTTTTTTCTCGAAAGACCCCAACCTGTAACAGATCAAACAGATCCACAATATCTGTTCTGACTCGCGAGTGGCGCCCTGCGCCGCCACGGCGCCTGACCGTGCTCCCCCTCGTGGAGCTCATCTTCTACGAGGACTCGCCTTCTAGCTGGCGGTCAAGGACTCGGTCCGCGCTGGCAGCGGCGCTCGTCACCACCGAGCTCGCCTCAGCCTTCCACGCCAACGCTGGCTACCTCGCTTGGGCGTTCGGCATGCTCGGCAAACAAGCCTTCTAGCTGGCGCTCACCGCTGCGCTCAACTACGGGGGCTCCACCTCATCAGCCTCTCCGCATCCCCGCTATCCCTATTATTGTACTCTCTGTCCACAAAAAATAACATTCTAGTTTTGTCCTAAGTCAAATCATATTTAAAATTTGACCAAACTTTGATAAAAAAAGTACTAATATTTGTTTTAAAATTGGTATCATTAGTTGGAATATATTTTCATTTCCTATTTGGTGTCACAATTATTGATACTACTCCCTACAAATTTGGTTAAAGTTATGATTGTTTGACTTAGAACAAAACCAAAATGTCATTTTTCCTGGGACGGAGGGAGTACTGCACAACATATATCATTGTCTCCTCCTTTGTTCAAAATTACCGGGCCAATCAAGACATGAACAACAGATTTTTTAGATAAAGGAAATGAATCCGGCCTTTTGCATCAAGATTCACTCCTTTTCCAATAAATCAACTGTTCAAAATTGCCTTCGTCGTTGTAATTTCCCAACATGGCGCAGCATCACACAAACCCTGGTATCACCATCAATGTTTTTCTGCTCCTTTGCTGTTGGTGAATATGGAAATACCGCCACGACGTCGCTACTAGCCCTTATGCTACAACCGCCTCTTTGCTGGATGCCGCGAGGATGTAGAACTTTGGTCATGTAGACTGCCGCAAGGCGACCGGCATATTGCTCAACACTGGGCTTCGCTAGCTCTTGGCATGGGTTTGGGAACCCATCCACCCAAACCCAACCCAAACCGTGAAAATAACTCATATGTGGGTTGGGTTGAGATGAGTAAAATCCATTAAACCCACGGGTTGCTTCACTATTCAAAAATTTCAGAAAAATTAACTATTAAACATATGTTCACACTATAAAAAGTCTTTATAAAAAATTTATATCTTGCGTTCACACCATAAAATCACGAAATCGATTGAAATTTTTTGTGGATAAATTAATTACTATAGTGCAACTTTGTGCAAATTTATAGTCTTAAATGTGAAATTTTCAACTTTGCATAGATGGGACTCATGTAAAAAGTCTTTATCAAAAAATTTATATCTCGCGTTCACACCATAAAATTTTCACGAAATCGATTGAAATTTTTGTGGATAAATTAATTACTCTAGAGCAACTTTCTGCAAATTTATAGTCCTAAATGTGAAAGTATCACGTTTAATTTTGTAAGTTTCAAACTTTAGAATATTTAACCCATGTAACCCATTCAACCCACCCAACCCAACCCTACTTAAATGATCATTTTATGGATGGGTTGTAAACCCACTTTAACCCATCTAAACCCACCCACGCTCAGGCCTAGGCTTCGCTATTTCACTCCCTAACTTCCTCTGTAACAATCTCAAACGACATGTAACATCCTGCTTATGTACGTGCTTTTGAAATGAAATGAAAAGGTGGGGATGCTCTCTCCCGAATTTCTAAAAAAAAAAAACATTTTGGTTTCGACGTGAGGAGGAGCAACTAGCAGCAGCCTCGCTGTCGGTGAGCTTTCCGATATGTTAATATTTTGCTTCTTTGCATGAGAATACCAGACAATGCAGTATGTGAAAAATCCTTGGGCTCAAGGCACGATAGTTGGATTGCAAGCTCGTGATTAATTCTCATCAAATTGCGAATCGTACGTACAAACACACTCAACATTGATAACATTACTGAACAAGACCGAAATTCGAAAATAGGAGACTACATGTTGACGCTCCAACCTAAGTATTTGGCTGCTTGTGGCTGCACGGGCATTTGTGCCGTTTTAGGTGGGACGTGCCGTGGCTGGAATCACCTTTCAGTACCTTGAAGCAGTGGTTGCAGATTGCAAAGGTCAATATCCCGTCAGGGCTTTGTGCAAATATCTTGGTGAAACGCTCCCAAACTGGTGATTTGTTACTCTTATTCCTCAAGCGCTTCCTCGTTTGCCCATTCTCGGTACCTACGGACTCATTTGACGGCCCTCCACCATTTGGGTCGCAGTTCTCAACTTCTAGCAAAAGAGAGAAATCAACACAGACAGACATATATTAGTATAGTAATCAAGGGCATTCTATCCTGCCCACCCGCCGTTCAATTTGAAGGATTGACGTGGCATGTCTAGGGTTATTTAGTACTTACTCTTCGTTTCTTTTTACAGGATGCTAGTTAGTTCAATTTTAGGCTATGGAGTCTCAACAATACGTGGGTGTCTTTGCGTGCATGGCTGAAGTAGCATGTGAGTGAGTTTTGTGAAAATTATAAAAATTATACACAGCCGCATTCCCACTATATATGTTGTGCTTGCAGTACTATATATCATATATGTATGTACTCTCTCCATTTTTTTGTTTGACGTTTAGGACAAATTTATCCTAGGCGCATCAACACAAAAAAAAGAAAGAAGACAATATCATATATATCTATGTACGGTACTACTCGCAAACAAACAAAAATGTATTGTCTAACTGACTTGCTTAATTACCTATGCAGATTTCAGGGCCCCGAGCAGGGTTTGCTCGAGTTCCTCTATGTACGAATTGAACTCTGGGTCCATATGCTGTGAAGAGCCGTGCTGTGTGGACCCACTGGATCTAGGATCGATCGAGCGATTGGAAGGGTCTCCTGCTTCTGCAATAAGATGCCAGGCGAGGAGACATACTTGATGAGAAAAACAAGGGCCAAGATGAATTAAGTGCAATGTTGCAAATAGCGGGCTATAGAATTTAGCGAAGTGCTCTCAAAAAGCTATAAGAGCTATCGCGCAGCTATAGCGGAAGCTATTGCCAATAGCGTTTTGTAAAAAATGACAAAATCTTGACCAAAATATTAGTGATTTCATCAATTTTAGCCCGCACTTCATAAGTGCATGCCATCATCGAAGCATGTCATCATTTAAACATGCATTTGCCATCTTTCCTAGCGGCTGAACAATCAACTTAACCAAGAAAACAAACACCATATGAACTATGAACAACTAAATTCATCACCTTGGCTTGACTTATGATTTATGTTTCAAAAATCATATGTACTTAAGTTGATAACTCAGATATAGCGGAGTTAGCGGCTGAAGTAGCGGAGCTATTTAACCCAATAGCGGAGTTAGCGGCGTTAGCGATAATATTTGCAATATCGTCGCGGCATCTATCTCAAAAAGCTATAGCGGGGCTATAGCGGGGCTATAGCGGGCTATTTGCAACACTGATTAAGTGAAAGCTTTGATTGGAATGATTGAAGCAAGATTACCTGCGTGTTGGTCGCAGCTGGGCATGTTTAACGGCACAAGTCCATATAACATCGGAACTGTCACTCCTGGTGCAAACACATGACAGTTGTATTTCTTTCTTTTTTCAGATAAAACAAGACAGTAGTTGGAAGAAATAAAATGATTGGGTATGCCCATGTGCGTAGCCTCTTATACGTAGACGGTTTAAATAAAATTTTACAAGGCTGACATTTCATAGCGCTCAGGATAATTAAGGATGTAAGACAATAGGCGATGTTTTTTTAGTGGAAATAGGCGATGCTTTTACCTTTGTCCGCAGGTGTCCCATGACACATCCCGCACATTCGGGCTGTTGGTCGTCGTCGTCGGCTGATTTATCCTCGAAGACATGGCAAAGCACCAAGTCGTCCTGCAACAGTCTTTTCAGAGGGCAATCGCAGAAAGAAGCGTATATAGGCCCGGTGAGCGGAACAGTTTTTTCAGAAGGCGCGATCGCAGAGAGAGGTGTTACCCTCACAAAATCCTTGTCATTGACCAGGTAGTAGACATTCATGGTCCAGGTGGTCTCGGTGCAAGCTTGATGTGAGCGTCCCATGTAGAATCGATACGTCCTTTTCAGCCCGACGAATCGCCTCGGGTCGTCGCTCTTGCCCGGGATCCCCCTGCCCAAGTCGCGGGGCTTCCAGAACCCCTGCGGTGTGGTGGGGGAGTATATGTCTGTCTGAACTTGAAAGCAGTCGGTAACGTAGCACTTTCCGCTTACTGCCTTGCCGTGCTCGTCGCGACTCGCGAGCCATTCCTGCATGCATGGAAACCGTTTAGACAGAGAAGAAATTAGCAGGATTTATCCAACTTTTATGATTCCAATTTTCGTCAAATGATGCAACTTTTCACTCATTTTCCTCAGTTGAAAGATAAAGCACCACCACTACACAACGCTATTTTATATATTAATTAGTTCTTATCTCTTTTGGGGCTGGATGATGAAGACCGCACTCAAGAAGAGAGGTAGTAGTGTTGACTGAAGAGGCAAGCTGATGCGCATATAATTAATCATTTTAATTAACGAGTTTTCTTCGGAACACAAAACAAAAAAGGAGAAAAACCAAGAGATCAATATACCGGGGAGTTCCCACGGGTTCATCTCCGGGAGGCCAGTGTTCAGCCCGGCCATACGGAGGAGGCCGCCGTCCATCTCCCGCTCCCACATGTATCGCTGGGACCTTAGGCGGAGGTGTTCCAGCAGCTCCGCGAGGCTGGGAGCGGCATCGAAGCGTGGGAGGGAGAAGCGCATATCCTCAACTCCAGCCGCGAGATCACTTGAGATTGGATCCATCCTTCTTGCTTGCTTTCTCTGGCGTAGTTCGATTGGAGACGAAGGAGGAAGACGGGTCACTGAGGCTTGATGGGAAAGCTTAGCCGCCTAACCCCAGTATTTAACTAGGCAGGTGGTAGACGCGGCCGCGGGCGGCCCGGGAGATGAACCCGGCGCCCTCGGGCGGGCCGGCACTGCTTTCGTAAGGGAGCGAACCTAAAAGGATTAATTACTTGGATCTGGTCCCTTGCTTCGGGCATTGTTTAGGCAGAGCGCGCATCACATTTGAGAGGGGTACTGGAAGTTTGGAACATAGCGATTTCGGTAGATGATCAATTTCGGAGGGGCGAAACGGTATCAGATTGAGTTGAAATTTAGTCACAATAAAAATGATTCGTAAAACTATCTGCCTGCCAAAATTTTGTGAAATGTTGATATGTGGTTTATGAGTTATATAAGATGAGAGGAAAAAGTCTGTGTCATCTTTGCCTAACTGCTACTGTACCTCTTCAAATTGTTATGGTCATATTGGTGCAGTGGAGAAGCTTGTTGCTTGACGGGAGTGTCGTTGTTGCTGTTATCATCTAGAGGTTATATGGAGAAGATCTTTTAGTAGCCATTGTTCATAAGAGTGAAGTTTGGAGTGGACGGATTAATGTTTTCTACTCCTCGCGTTGAGAAGGTTTTACACGTGACGTGTCAACTGTGCATGGTGAATGGAGTTTATTGATCAACGCAAGGCAAGCGATTAATCGAAGCTAATTAATTGTTCGGTGATGCGGACGGGACATGTGGAGCACAAACCGACTGACTCAAAGCTTAACTTGTCCACGTCACATATTAAGAGAGTGTTTGGTCCGAGTGTCAAGGTGGAATGGAACACATCACGTCCCTCCAATTGTAGTCTCCCCTGCACATCTTGAAGCAGAGCTTTTCCTTCCGTGCCCATCCTTTTCTTTACTTTGAGCAGTGATTAGCCTAATTCAGCCACAAGGAGATAATAAAGGGACAGAGAAGAGCACTTGGGTTCATAGAAGAAACAGAAGCCCTGTGATGAATGTACTTTTTTTCTCAACGTCAAAAGACAAAGAACTTGCTACATCAACCCAATTTACCTGTGACATCTCAGTTTACCGAAATCTTGCACCACTTTCCTTTACCAAGAATCTCCACAAATCTCTATGTTTGCATTGTCCTGATGGAAAAACGATTAAAACTGGATTTTTTTTTCAGTTAACTCCCGCCGCGCTAATTTGCCGATTCGTAGCATCGACGGTTACCTACACAATGTATTTTTCATTGTTCTACACAAGATGAGGGATTAGGGCTTTCCAAACACTTTAGCCAAATCATTAATCCCTTCATTAAAATTTGATTTGCCGAGAACATCTAGATAAGAATGGTACAAAGGAAGGAGTACAGTATGATGGACACTTATTATCGTCACACACGTCACACATGAAACCATGACCACCGATAAGTTAATCTTTCGCGCTACTATTAGGCACGCACGGGCGGCCATCTCACGCCGCCGCCTCAAACCCTCCCCGTCCCCTTCCCAGCGCCGCCGCCAGAGCCCTGCTACTAGAACAACCTGGCTAGCGGGCGAGGATGGTGGCGGCCGGGCCTTCTTCGTCGGTCGGCGTTTCTTCACCTAAGAAGAAGGCGGCGGAGTCCAAGATCTGCGACACGAGGCATGTCGTCGGGAGGGCCAGACCATTGGTGGCTGTCACAGCATGCCGTGGGGCTACCGCGGTGTGGCTGCGGCGAGATCCGGCATCCTGCGCGTCGGCGCGCCGTCGGGCGCCGCATGGCGGGGTGTGGCGGCGTCATGCGGCGCGCCGCCGGGCATTGGCGGCGTCATGCGCGTCGCCGGGCGCGGTGTGGCCTCGGCGTTGGCGGCGTCCTGCGCGGCGTCTTGCACGTCGTGGCTTCGGCACGATCGAGTGTGTGCGGCGTCTTGCGCGTCGACACGCCGCCGAGCGCGGCGGTGGGTGGTGGCAGTCTTCTGATCCCGATCTGCGTCGATGGGATGGCTGTCAGCATGGTGGCGGCAAATCAAGGCACGATCTACCGTGGAGGTGCTTGTCTCTGTCCAGGGTGTTACGGTTGATGGGTTTGGAATAATGAAAGCCGTGCCGACGATTGTTGGCCGACAACGGTGACGTCCTCGGGCGCCATGTTCCTTCATGGAGGCATTATCATCAAATCCATCTCCGTGGTTGTGATCTCCGGATGAAAACCTAATTCGATCTCGAATGGGCGTCGGTGGCATCTTTGATGCCGCATCCTCCCTAAGGGAAAATTGGTCTCATAGCATCGAAAGATCACCGTATTCGTGAAATACCATCAAAAGATCGCCGTTCCGTAAAATAGCAATGAAAGGCTGAACCGTCACCTGAAAATAGCATTCTGTCACGTTTGTCGTCCGCTCCGTCAACCTCCTCCCCTTCTCTTGCTGAGGCGACAGGCGAGTACGCCGCTCAAACTGCTCTGACGATAGACGAGCACGCGAACAGGGCCGTGGCGGAGGATAAGCTGGCCACTCCGGATCGTTGGCGTCGGTGATGCCGACACTCCTGGGCAGCGTTGAGGGGCTGGACGCGGCCCTATCCCTCCGCCTCCACGCGCTCTCCCTCCTCCCGGTGCCGCTCCTCCACCATTGCCGCGCTCGACCGAGCTTCGCTCACCGGCGCCATACGCCGTCCTCCGGCCATCCCTGACCAAACCAACGCGCCACGACCTCACCCACCCCCCTAGCTACCTCCACACCCTGTCACTACCGCCCGCAACCCATCCAAGTACCAACAATCGAAGCTTCACCGTCTGCCGTCGCCATACCACCACCCTCCACTCGTCGGCCGATTCCTCCGTGGCCCGACCGCTTCCCATCGATTCCTCACACCCGAACCTCATCAACCTCGTTGGCTCCCTCCTCCGCCACCTTCCATCGTGCGCCGACCACTGCTCCGTCGGGAATCGCTGTTCCCGCGGCCGCCCGTGGACGAGGATGAGGAGCGGGTGGGCTGGGGCGTCGCTGGGCGGAAGAGGTGGCGGCGCCAGACGGGTGCTGCGCTGGTGGCCAGGTGCTGCGCGGGGCACCGGCCCCGATCCTGCGCCGCCTCGCTCCGGCGAGAGGACGCGCCTCCGTGCCGGTGGTGGGGTCCCCGCGTCGAGGTGCCCCGCCATAGATCCGGCCACCGGTGGCCTCACCGAGGCACGCACCGCACCACGTCAGATTCGCCAGGGCCGGAGCCAGGCCGGGCACGGCGCACCCCTCCTCATGCTGCTCCTCCCTCCTCGCATCGCACCGTGCACGTAGCATCTGCTTTCCCGCCGCCGCTCGCTAAGGATGTGCCGCGAGCGCTGCGGCTGCTCAGTTCAACGGGGCCGTGCCGCACGCGTTGCTGCTCCTCGATTCGTCGGGGCCAAAGCCTGGCCGGGGCTGCGCTGCTTCGCCGCCGCCGCCGTACAGCTCGCCAGGGTCAAGCGGATGCTCAGCTCAGCTCGTCGGGGACGGGCTGCTTCTCCGGGACTGCGCCGCCGGGGGTCGCGTTGCTGCTGGCCTCTGCCCGTCCGCCGTGCTGCTAGCCTGCTACTGCTGTACTGGCTTGGTGCGGAGGGAGGCAGGTGGCGACCTGGGCAGGGGCAGGTGGTGGCCTGGGATCGAAGGGGCATGACCATGGGCGGAGCTGCAGAGGGAGAAGGAGCGGCGACGTTCAGCATGGAGATGGAAACGGGAGGGAGGAGATGTACAAGACGGACGGCGTTGGCAGCATTTGCACGGAGACGTCACGGAATGCTAGTTCCAGTTGACGGTTCAACCTTTCAATGGTATTTCACGGAACGGCGATCTTTTGATGGTATTTCACGAATTCGGTGATCTTTCGATGCTATGAGACCAATTTTCCCCCTCCCTAAAGGCGTCGCTTTGGAGATTATCTTCGCGTGCCGATCTTGTTTGGTCATGATCTCCTGCAGTTATTGGGCAAATTCTTCTTCGGTGGTTGGTTCAGTGGTTTTGCTTCAATCTAAGTGATGGTGTTCATCATTGGATTGGCTTGAGCTCGAGCGTTGTCCGATACCTGACGTGGTGAACGAACGGACAAAGAGCCTACCGTACTCATGACGCAACACCGGAAGACAATCAAAGCTATGGATAGGAGTCATTTTCTTCTTCTTCTTTTTTTTGGTTTGTTTTATTCCATCAGTGTAGCGAATGTGGATGATGGTCAACTTTCGTCGATGGCTGTATTTGACTGTAACTTCTTGAAAGTCAATGCCATTGTGGCTATAGCCTTTTTGAAAGCTAAGGCCGAGATTAATACAATCTTCCTATTATCTAAAAAATTAGGCACGCGAAGGCTCACATTTTCGCTGACATATACTGAACGGCGTCCGCATAACATAATCCTCCAATTCAAAAGAAAAAGCTATGAAGAATATACTGAACAAGTGCTGACGTTTTTCTTATTGTTCAACAACAAGATGAGGGAGTTCCAAAAAACGAAAAAGATGAGGGTCCAACACTTTGGTCAAACCACTCTTCACTACAATTTGATTGCTGAGAAAATTTGGATATACTACTGCTACTACACACCACCCATAAGTTTTAATCACACCATTAGGCACGTGAAGACTCACATTTTTCGTGACATGTGGGGCCATGTGGGGCACCCACCGAGTGGTTCCAACTTCCAAGATCCAGATCCTCTTGCTCGTCCGCATCACAGAATCCTCCAATTCAAAAGGAAGAGATATCCGGCCCCACCTGTCAAAGACCAATGAACCCCATAATATCTCTCCCGGCCCGGCGACGACTGCCACTCACATTCCACGGGCACACCAACCAACCCTCCTCCCACCTCTGTTCCCGAGTTTCTGACCTGTCCAAGTCTCCTGGGGCGCGCGCGTGGCGCCGACCGCGCGGCCGCTGACCCGATGACCGGCCCGTCACCGGCACGGCGGCTGACGGTGCTCCCCCTCGTCGCGCTCATCTTCTACGACGTCTCGGGCGGGCCGTTCGGCATCGAGGACTCGGTCCGCGCGGGCGGCGGCGCGCTGCTCCCGATCCTCGGCTTCCTCATCCTCCCCGTGCTCTGGTCCCTCCCGGAGGCGCTCGTCACCGCCGAGCTCGCCTCCGCCTTCCCCACCAACGCCGGCTACGTCGCCTGGGTCTCCGCCGCCTTCGGCCCCGCCGCGGCGTTCCTCGTCGGCTTCACCAAGTGGGCGTCGGGGACGCTCGACAACGCGCTGTACCCCGTCCTCTTCCTCGACTACCTCCGCTCCGGCGGGCTGTCACTCGCGCCGCCGCTCCGCTCGCTCGCCGTGCTGGCGCTCACCGCCGCGCTCACCTACCTCAACTACCGGGGGCTCCACCTCGTGGGCCTCTCCGCGCTCGCGCTCACCGCCTTCTCGCTCTCCCCGTTCGTCGCGCTCACCGCGCTCGCCGTCCCCAAGATCCGGCCCTCGCGGTGGCTCGCCGTCGACGCCCGCTCCATCGACCCGCGCGGCTTCTTCAACTCCATGTTCTGGAACCTCAACTACTGGGACAAGGCCAGCACGCTCGCCGGCGAGGTCGAGGAGCCGAGGAAGACGTTCCCCAAGGCGGTGTTCGGCGCCGTCGGGCTCGTCGTCGGCGCGTACCTCGTCCCGCTGCTCGCCGGCACCGGCGCGCTGCCGCCGGAGTCCGCGGCGGAGTGGACCGACGGCTTCTTCTCCGAGGTCGGGCAGAGGATCGGCGGGCCGTGGCTGCGCGTGTGGATCCAGGCCGCCGCCGCCATGTCCAACATGGGGCTCTTCGAGGCGGAGATGAGCAGCGACTCTTTCCAGCTTCTCGGCATGGCCGAGATGGGCATGATCCCCGCCATCTTCGCACGCAGGCGAGTACAAAATCCCCAACCACACAAACGCTGAAAATCCAAAAACCCAATCTTTGACCGATCAAAAATGCTGATCCTTTTGTGCTGATGATCAACGCAGGTCGACGCACGGAACACCGACCTTCAGCATCCTCTGCTCGGCGGCGGGGGTGGTGGTGCTCTCCTTCATGAGCTTCCAGGAGATCATCGAGTTCCTCAACTTCCTCTACGGGCTCGGCATGCTCGTCGTGTTCGCGGCCTTCGTCAAGCTGCGCGTCAAGGACCCGGACCTGCCGCGGCCGTACCGGATCCCCCTCGGCACCGCGGGGGCCGCCGTCATGTGCGTCCCGCCGGTGGCGCTCATCACCATCGTCATGTGCCTCGCGACGGTCAGGACGATCGTCGTCAGCGCCGTCGTGGCCGTCGCCGGCGTCGCGCTCTATTACGGCGTCGAGCATGCCAAGAGGCACGAGTGGGTGGAGTTCTTGGCGCCCGTGCCGCAGACTGACAGCCACCACGGACCGACCGCCGCGACTGACGCCGTCGACGTCGAGGATGTCCGCGCCGGCCTGCTCGCCGGCGAGCCGGCCGACGAAGACCTCAGCAAAGTCGAGTAGCATTGAGATTTGCATTTGCATATAGAAAAATGTTGCGTGTGTCATGCTGTGCCGTGGACTGTACAATAGTTTCAGTTAAATGTTGCCAGAGAGTTCAGAAGTTCTGATGCGCTTTCAGTTGACAGTGTTAATTAGAAATGATCAGCGGTTGAAACTGAAGCCTCAACCTTTCTTTGAGTTCTCAAACTCTTCGAAACCATTTTGTCCTGTGTGTAAATTAGGTAGTGTCAGGTCAGATAGCTTTGCATGTCCCTTACTGTACGCAAATGGTTGCGAAGAAGCTGTGTTTCTTCAAAAAGTACAGAATCATTGTACTGCAGTCAACTTCTTCTTTCAGTTAAGTACAATGGCTTATTAAATTGTGTGGCAACTACCCGCCCGTGCTCATTACATCACTCTCATGGCAGCAAAACAATGAACAGTGTCATTTGATTTTCCATGGTTCTTTTCCATTCCAGATTCCTGCAACTGGATCATGTGCCTCTGATCTAGATGCACTTGATCCACTTTCTGATTGATCAAGTGCATTTGAACTTCCATTTTTTTTTCTCTCCCTGAAGTTTGTCTACTCCACTGAAAGATCTGTCACAAAGCAAAATACGGTGCGACTTCTTGGTACCAAATGATCAGAACGATGTAAATATTTGTAAACCATTCCGATCCGATCAAGTGACCATGTCACAGTGGCGTGCTCGAGAGAACAGAACACGTTAGTTACGTTGCCAATCCGAATGCGGCGAAGTGGTTTCCAAAAAAAAAAAAAAAAAAATCAGGAAGAAGAAGATATGGCGAAGTGGATGCGGTGGGACATTACTTGGCAATCTCTAAGACATTGCATCACTCTAAACATTCCTAAGATTCATGAAGATTACGGAAAATACAACTTATTTATACTTGCATGTCCATATTCCGGTCTCCAATCATTATTCCAATAAACAAGTATCCGGTTTTCCCTATAGAACTGAAGGAACTTTAGAAGGATGCGCTATAACTAACTGCTTGAACTACAAATCATTAGCAAATGACATTTGCCATAAACATAATGTAAAGTATCACATACATGTGAAAACTTTTTTTGCCTTTGAATATATATTCTTGCAAATATTTTCTAAAGCCTATAAAAAATATTAATTAGTAAAGACTAAATCGGAGGTGGGACTACTATGCGAGTGTTCTCATTTTTGTTTGGAAATCAATATCATAGATATATCATCAAGCGAAAGGGTCTGTAGCCTAGTGGTTACAAGAGCCTCAGTAGCACCTCAGGTCCTGAGTTTGACTCCCTGTGAGAGCGAATTTTTTAGGATTTAACGGCGTTATGCTTTCAGCGGTAGGCGACGTGGCCATCGACAGCGAGGCGCCAGTGGTGACCGGTTCAGTCTTCGAAGATGCTCTGCGTATGTACGTTCATAGAGGTGAGGATGCGTGCGTTGTAAGTGTCTAAGTTGTACTGTGTAATTCGCAAAAAAAAATATCTATCATCAAAAGTATTTTAAGGTTAACCTATATATTTAGCTGTTTGCACAAATATTTATAGATAAGATCAAATGTTCAAAGTAACAAAAAAGTCAACTGCGTCATATAAATAAAAACGGAGAGAGTAAATGGTAATAGAGATTACATTACACCAACTTGAATTGTTTGGAGGAGTAAATCGAGCCGAGCTTTGAGGTCAAATGGACAAAGTGAAATTCGCATGATGTTAGGATAACAATATTAGTTCATTTGTAAGTAAAAGGCTACTATGAACCCTCCCTTCATCCTGCATTCGCTTTGGTTTATAGAATGAAAACAAAGATCAATACTACTAACTATTCCTTCTGGTTTTAAGTTGTTGACGTTTGATCATTTTTGAGTTACATCTGACCATTCGTCTTATTTAAAATATTTAAAAAATTATCATAGATTTTATTATGATTTATTTTATCATTAAAGAAAGTTAAAATATACCTTATAACTTTGCATGTTTGACCTAATACTTTGAATAAGACGAATGGTAGCGAAAAAAAATCAATAGCGTCAACAATTTAAAACTGAAGGGAATACTAACTTTCTCTGTAGCTTAATTACTTAGTCTTGAAAGAAACGCATGTCCACATCCACGTTCATCTAGCATTACCATCTCACAATATTTCTTCTGGCCAACAGGGACATGCAGACGGGCCATAGTGATGTGGAGTGTCTTGATGGCTATGCAAGTGACAAGCTGTGTTAATTTTGCAGTTATTTGAAAGGACACACTTGTTTTTTATATAAATGAAAATAAATAGTAGACCGAGAGAGTAAGATGTAGGAGTACGAAGTAATACTGTGAAAGATACTAACAGCATTTACATGATGTAAAGGCAAAGACAGTGCAAATCTTTTTGACTTAATAATGTCATAAAACGAGAGATGCAGGAAGTCTGCTTCTGTTTTTCCACCGCATAGTACACAGCACGGTGACACTAAATTCCGGCACGTGCGCACGTGTCCGCCCGACACCTCGCAACTCGCACTCGAAGTCCATCACGTCAAGAGGCGCTGACCACCCCCTGACGCGTGGCCCGACGCGTGAGCCCGCCTCGTCAGAGACACATTAGCCCGGCAGTGGGGACGCGTAATCGCGCACGCCCCCAAATAGCACCTCCGCTGTTCGTCGCCGCCAGCCAATAATTTGGGGAAAAACTGCGATTGCGGCGGTCACGAAAAAGGAAACGAAAATTTCCCGATTCTTTTGCTCCCCTAATCCCACCCCCACACAATTTTGACTCCGGCGGCGGCTCGATCTCCTCCCTCCTCCCCGATACCCTAATCGAGGTGCGTCAAATCTGCTCCATTCCCCCCAATTCTCGTTCCCTGTCCGAATTGGCGCTGTTTCCCCGCGGATTCGGGCCGGGCGCTCCGCAGTTTGAGCTTCACTTCTCCCGATCGGCGATTCCCTGTCCGGCTTGCTGGGAGCTCGGTGCGGGGGTCGATTAGATTGGTTGCCTTGCTGGATTGGGTAGGGGAGGGGAGGGGATCAGCGGAGCTGTCGTTCCACTAGCCCATGTTGAATTACTGCTTCTTGATCTGTTTCTGCAGGCGGGGGTGCTCGGCTTCGTGCTCGAGAGATTGCTTCTTGCGGCGAGCTCGGCCGCCGCAGGTCGCTGGAACCCGTAGCCGTGGGAGACGGCGGGCTGGGGGCCGGCGGCGTCTAGGGTTTGCTCTCCCCGAGCTGTCGGGCCAGTTCCCGGAGCTGCATTTGTCGCCGGCGAGATGCAGCCGCCGCCCAAGAAGCTTGCCCGCGTCGACACGCTGGAGCTCAGGGCGCAGCTCGTCAAGCGGCTCGGGCACCAGCGCGCGGACCTCTACTTCCGCAGCCTGAAGCGGTTCCTTGGCTGCCAGCTCGGCAAGGAAGAGTTCGACAAGATCTGTGTGGCTGCATTGGGGAAGGAGAACATCAAGCTCCACAACTTCCTCATCCGGTCCATCCTCAGCAATGCGTGCACTGCAGTTGGGCCGCCGCCGAGCAACCAGGCGGCTACCGGGAACTCGCAGACCAGCACGGTGTCGAATGGGACGCTGAACGGTGGCTTGCTGGCGGTGAGGAGGAAGCCGGTGGCTAGCCGTGAGAGGAGGTTTGCCGATAAGCCGAGCCCGCTTGGGAAGTCGCCACTTGGTCATCCGGGGACTGGCAGCAAGGCTCCGCAGGAGGTTATCTCGGTGGAGGACGGCGAGGAGGTTGACCAGGCCCGGGGTAGCCCGGTGTGCGTGCAGAGCCGAAGCCCGATTCGGGCTCCGCTGGGCATTGCAATGGTCCAGAATTCTCAGCCTTCGACGTCTTGCTCTTTGGATGTGTGCTACAACAATGGTGAATTGCCGGATTCTCAGTTGCTGTCGAAGCTGCTGGAGGATAAGTTGAAGAGTCAAGGTCTCAGCGTGCCCAGAGAATGCGCTGATGTCTTGAACTCTGGGTTGAATTTATACATAGGGAAGATGCTGAAAGCTTGTTTAGGTGTTGCGAAAGCAAGGGGAAACAAAGCGAGGGTGCACCCACCAAATGGGGTACTGCTGGTGCTGTAAATAGTGTGCAGAATCAAGGCTTTCCAGTGGAAGCAGGCTGTTCTTACCAAGCTTCATTGCTTGATCTGTGGACAGCAGTGCAATCCAATTCTCGGTTACTTGGATGCCCTCGGCAACGTGAGAAGATCGTTTCTCATCTCCTTAACAGATAAAGAACGAAGCTAGTTTTCCGCTGATGTTTAGCAATCCTTGTGTTGGACAAGTCTAGGCTATACTTTGCAGTGCCATTGATTGTGCCGTAGAAACTACAGTTAGTTAGGATGAGGCAAAGTGGAGTTTCGATGCGTGGGTCTGGGTAGTGTCCCCATGGATGGTCAGGATGATACTTCTTAGGATGCAGTACATGATAGTGAGCTTCATTTACTTGTGATTATCCGGAAAAATAATAAAGAGAAAGTTTCTGACATTGTGTCTTGGCTACCTTCTGCACCTTACATACCAATATTAGTGTGTTCCTTCGTGTAGAGAGAATCTGATTGCCTCCAGAATTCATTTGTTAATGGATATTTTAGATTCTTTATCTTTCCTCCGCTGATGAGAGCATATCCTTTCTTGTCTGTGGCTAGATTCTTTATTGTGGGAGAATGTTTTCTTTTAGATAGGTGACCTGGCAGTGTTTGTAAAAACCATGAGCAGAGGAATTTCTGATGCTTGGTTACTGTTGCTGATCATGCATGCAGTTTTCTGAAGTGTTGAGTGGTGTCGAAATCTTTTGTTTTCTTCTTTTTGCTATCTTGTACTCTGGTATGGCTTGGGTGCCAACCAGCATATGTACACCTGAATAACTGTAAATGCACTTTGACTCAGACTTACAAGGTGATTTGATTTCTGGATTGTGCCTTATTTGCACTGTTCTGCCATCTGACTAGGCACTTAACCTGTTTTTTCTTCCCCGTCTTACTTGCTACAGGAGCTATCAGTTTTGTCATATTCTTACTCTCCGTGCACCTTAAGTTTCATATTGATAGTAACCCTGTGTAGAAAGGCTTCAAATGTTGATAAACTAATTTTGCGTCAAGTTCAGACTACTCTGGCCTAGAGGAACAAGTTGCAGGGTGATTCGTGAAGTTGTGGGATCTGATGCCTCTGAAGTTGTCCGCAATGATTTTCCATCTAGAGGAATATTTGGAGGCCATCAGGAAATACATGATCCATCTCTGATGATCTTTGATCGGTCAGTCACTCGTCCCAATTATTGGAATTGCAAGTCGAACAATGTCATATTGACTTTGAAATCTGAATCTGAAGCAGAAAGACCCATACGTTCTGATTCTGCCGTGCCAAGGTGATAGCAGCGGAAACGCGTGGCTCGACTGCTGGATGGGGATGGCATGTCAGAACGACTTGCGGTGAGTGACGGTAAGTATGTTCTTCAGTAAAAGGGCTTTCTCTACTCAATTTCATAGAAAGGCATGGCAAAAAAATATGCTTTAGTTAAAAAAGAGAGGGTGAAACAAAGCTGCACAGCAGTAGTACATGTAACTGTGATTGGGAAAAAAGTGCTTTTATCACGCGCACGTTCATATTACATCTGCAAAGAACCGTCCATGCCCTGTCTCCCACACAAACTGTTCATGTTTCATACTAACATTCATACGCCTCAAGAAAACTAGGGGAAAAGATGAGAAGGGTTTGAGTCTCGAGAAACTCGAAACTCCATGGATAACAAAACCGGAAAGAGAGAGGGAACAAGAGGCCTAGAGAATGTGCTCGCTTTTGGGCTACAAATGTTAGTGTGAGGTCATCAGCAGTCTCGTCTTTCAGGCCCTCCCTGTCACCTCTTTTCTGCGCCTGGCTGCACCCTGTCTCACCACTCATGTTTCTTCTTTCGGTGCGCAGCGGCTCAGGTGGCGAGCGTGCGTGCCGGACGAACCTGTCGGCTCCTCTACTGCACTGAGCCTTTGACAGGGAGTGACGTCCAATTAATCTGTTTCGCTAATGACCAATCATATAGACTTCATTCATTCTTAGATATACTATGTTTAAGACAATAAATCTAGCATAATTTAAGCCAGGTTACCTGTCCCAAACACCATATATTTCAAAACGGAAGTAGTCCTCCCTCAATATAAAGATCTCCATTTGGTTAGTACTGAAGAACGCCAGTTTATTAACTGAAGATAATCTGACCACGACGGGATGGAAAAGGTGTGCCGAATGTCATTTTGGTGGGAGAAAATAATCAGTATATCACAACTCATATGCCACAGCACGACACATCAAATAATTCCTTGTGCAAATAGGGCCTGGTATTTGTCATAAAGCAAGTAACCAAAAATTGCAGAATTAGTGTGATGCTGATAGCAGGACTATAGCCACCAACAACTCTGGCTTTTCAGGTAAGGAGAGATATTTTAGCTATCCTTTGGCCAAGTACTTTTGGTTTGTAGTCCAATGTGCCTCTGACTTTAACACTGAACCAAATTTAGATGAGCACATGTTCGGGACATGGCTAACAGTTTCCAGAAGAAAAGCCAAATATAGCAATGGTGACAATTCTTTGGTCGATGTGAAAAGGTCGAAACAGAGCTACATCGAGCAAAAGCTCCCCAGACCCCCAACTGTAGAAAGCACGAAGCTGAATGCAGTTGCAGGAAGGAGGCAAGGCTTGGTGACTAATTTTGGAGAATATGGTTTCTGCACAACAGATGATTTCTTCAAATAGTGGAGAACAGGGTTGCAAGAAAGAGGTTTCTACTAACAGCAGTTTAGTTTTAGTACGTCATTTTTTTCGAAAGAGTTTTAGTACGTCATTTTTTTTAAAAAAAACATCAATTACATCCCCCAAATGGATCACTTGTGGCCTATAGCAACGGTTTTGATCAACCTTTTTTAGGTGTTGACGACGAACAGGTAGACTCACGCCCACGCTCATCCTGACGCAATGATGATGGCGATTATGGTGCCAAGCTTTAACCTCTTCTTTCAAATTCGTGCCTCTCATCAGTTTCTTAATCCTAATCTGCTGTTAGCTGTTAGACGGCACGGGCTCCCAGGAAACCGGAATGATGAGAAGGCTGCGACTTTGAGGCGGCGGCTGCGCGCAGGGGGAGACAGAATGGAGGCTGCAGCCTGAATTTTTTCACGGCCACCCATGCGGTGCCTGCTTTCCCCTCTGAAAAGTTCAGCACTGAATTCTAGCCAACGCTCTCACCTCACCCCCGTGCGTTGCGAATGCGAGCGCAGCCAGCATGCTTCCTGATTACTTTATCATTGGCTTCTAGTACTAGGTTAAATTTCGGTAAAGTATTGGGTTGGCTATTTAGTTTAATCACCGTGGCTAAAGTTTTTAATTTTTCTAGTCCAGCCAGCTGTGGCATCAGTATGGGATGAACTTCAGAATAAGCGGACAAGAAACTGATGACATAGTCTGTCAGGCAAGCGTCTGTTACACTGCAAGTCTGCAACAACCGTTTGTCAACAGTAGTAATAAGATAAACACCTGGTTAATATAGAGTAAACTGAAGTTACCCGCAGTGCTTACTGCATGGTGATGCGTCGAGTCATTCAGGCCAAAGCGGCCTCCACTATAGAATAGCAGGGCAGGAAACGACGAAAGGTTTCGTCAGGCTAACAGCAGTGGAAGCATTGTAACAACTGTAGTTAAACTGAGCTACAGCCTTAAACGTCGAGAGACATGCTGTTCCATTGAGGCCTTTCTTGCTCACCTTTCCTCCTCTGTTCTTCTTCAGTAGAAACGCTGTGTTGTAAGCTGTATATGCTTTTGAGATATATAGTACCGCACACTGCTGCGTCGTGCATCGGCCGATTACTTTTTCTTCAGGAAGCAATCGATGAACTCGCCGGCCCTCTTTCCTGTCTTGAAAATCATGGAGTAATTCGTGAAAAGAGCCTAGTTAAAAACCTCCTGACAAAAGGGTCTTTTAGCTTTAGAAGTATGCAAAGCGAGAGGAGACGCGCCTTTCTCCCCTATCTACAAAGCTTCTTCTACCGTTTCACGTCACATGTTCCTTTTGGGTCAGGCTCGGCCATGAACAATTTTAAATATCTTATTAGTATGCATGCATTGAGCATTTGAGCTACGTACTACTTTAGTTAAATGGAAAGTAGTAACAAAACAATTATCGGCTTATTTTTTTACAGGGAATATAACAGAGAGGTCTTTGGCCTCAAAAGAAGAAGAAAAAAAAGAGAGGGAGGTCTCTTTTCCGGATAGTGATTTAGTGGGGTTTATCTGTTTCCCTAGGCTCCTGTAAAATAAAATCAAAACGTACTAGTGAGAGGCATGAAACTATGGAATGGACAGTGTTTTTATCTTATCTTTTATCCATAAAAGGACTTTGCACTACGAAGAAGAAAGCCGAGAAAGCAGGAGTCTCTCTCTCTCTCTCTCTCCGTGGGGCCCAACACAGCGTACGGCTGCGCCTCCCTCCGCCGGCAAAGCGTGCACCGCTGTCTTGTCCTTCTGACCATTTCTCTCTGCACCCTTGCTTAGGCTTTTTAATTACCTTATCACCACTACACAGCCCCGGCCCCCTACTAATCGCTGTTGTAAGCAGTCATCTGCACATAGCATGCAGTTCTTCCTCTGCGTCTTCTAAAATCCTAAAAGCAACCTGGTACATACGCAACTTAACATTCTGACGAAGTAATTTAGGGGTGTTCGTTTCTCTATGTCTAATTTTATGCCGTCTAAAATCTTGTCATTTAAAGGTATTAAATAAAGTCTAATTAAAAAACTAACTACAGAACCTTGTACTAGTTCGCGAGACGAATCTAATGAGGGTAATTAAGCCATGATTAGACGATAGTTACTGTAGCATCACTGTAGCAAAACATAGATTAATTAGGCTTATTAGATTCGTCTCGCAAATTAGCGCACATCTGTAAAAAAGTTTTGTAATTAAATTTATTTAACACGTTTAAATAATAAGATTAGTTTTGATGTGACCTTTAGGCCTAATTTGGCTAACATCCCCTTGTTGAAGCAATTCGTCGTATGTTGTGCATGCAGACATGCACGCCTGACGCTTCTTCCTGTCAAAGGGACGTCACCAGCCTGCCTTAGCTGCCTTCGCAGCTTACTGCTTGGTCCTCCTACAATGCACAGAGACTTCAGATTTTTCTTTTTTTCAGAAGACAAGAACTGCCATTGGTCCCTTATCCCCACCCCAATATATGGGGCGTGTTGGATTCATCTCGTTGGATAGACGCACCCAATTATCGACGCATTGCAAACTTGTAGGCAGCGCCTGTCGTGTGGCAGTGACGAAGAAGAGCTTGTTGCACAGAATGACATGAACCTCTCATCATCATCAGCTCATGTGCTGCTGGCACTTTGCTTGTTTTCAGTGACACCTGACAGCTCCATCTTACTAGGTAGAGGAGTCTCGGTTTCTTGCACACACAAAAACCAACGGAAAGATAACTGTAAACAATTTGCACGAAGCAATGGTACTAGAGTACTCCATGGCTGCTGCGTTCATGTAGTACATGTCTTGTATGCATTTGTGCAATGATCACGGCACACATGTACTACATTCCATCACACACAAAGTAGAGGCATATGCATTGTTTGAAACGCACTCCCGAACAGCTACAAGCTGCAGTTGCTTTGGTCCCTTGCAGGTGGGGACCACTTATGCATGGGGTGAAGAGGAGGAAGAAGATTAAACTAGACTCTTGCAGGGCTGTCTGCTCTGGGAGGAGCACTGCATGCCATGCATGCTTTGGCCCTTCCCTCATGCAACTCTCAGCGTGACCATGTATATGTGCCATTGGCCAGGGTGCAGCTGGGCCTTAATCTATTCCTCTCTCTTGCTTGGCATGCCAAAAAGGAGCCTTTCTTTCCTAGTGTCTAGTGACAGGCACCACACCACCATGGGCATTGGAGGCAGTGTTTATAAATCCCCACACCCTGCCACCCCCAGTTTCAGCACCACAACAACCACAACACACCTGCTCCTTCTTCCTGTAGCTTTCCTGTCCCGTGCAAGTAGTTGAGCGTGTGAAAGTGGTAGAAGAAGACGAGGAAGAAGGTGAAAGAAGACAATACAGTAGTAGTAAAGAGGAGAAGATGATGATGATGGACAAGCAGCTCGCCGTGAGGCAATGTGACATGGAGGTCATGAAGATGGCCATGCTCAAGCACGAAGAGACCTTCAGGCAGCAGGTAAATTAAAGCACATGCTCATTCGTCTTCGTGCTCTTCTTCACCCTCGCAAATTCTTCTGTTCAGCATGTGAGGTATGAAGCTTGTCAAACTGAGCACTGATAAATGGTTTCTTGACGCTTCTATCAGGTCCATGAGCTCCACCGCCTGTACCGCATCCAGAGGCAGCTGATGAGCGACCTGGGCAGAGCACAGCCGGTGAGCGCCCGCAGGCGCAGCAAGCAGCCGCGGCGCTCGCTGAACCTGCAGCTCCCGGCCGACGAGTACATCGTCAGCACCGACGAGGAAGACAACGAATCAGAGCTGGAGCTGACACTGGCGCTCGGCGGGCGCTCCGGCACCAACACTCGCCGGAGCAACAGGAAAGAGCGCAACACCGGCAGCGGCGGCGGCTCGCCGTTTGGTTCAGACTGCTCCGGCGCGAGCCTCCTGTCGTCGTCGCCATCGTCGGCCGAGTACTACTCCGACGACGCGCCGGCCGTGGTCCACGCGCCGCCGCCGCCGCCGCCGTGCCAGAGGGCGATGGCCTTCGACCTCGGTGAAGGGATGATGATGAGGCAGCAGGCGCCTTGGCTGATGCAGTGCCAGTACCTCAGCCTCAGGATGACATGAGCCTGCATCTCGCCGTCTCTCCATCGATCTGTACCCGCTTGTGTGTTGTGTTGTAGAAGAAGCAATAGCTATTAGTTTTTTGTTTTTTTTTCTCTCATCCTTTTTCTTTCTTTGTTGTTTTCCTAGCCTCCTAGGTGGCAAATGGAAGTTGGGAACGGATTCAGTGCTAATCCTGATCCCAAACTGTTGAATGATCATAGCTAATGAGTGCATCCTGATTGATTAATGTTCAGACTGATCTGAGAGACTGGGACTATTGCTGATTGATGGGTACTCAGTTGCTAATTGATGACTAATAATTTGACCTTTTAATTAACTTCGAGATCTTTTACTGCACAGTTGCTTTTTTTTTTTCTGGGTGCGCAAATGCATTGTCTCAACTCAATACATGCATGGAAAGGTAGAGAGAAGCCGTTGCAGTAAAAGTTTAGTATCAAACCGACAGCAAAACAGAACGAAGCAGAACAAAGTGCACAAAATTACTAGAAACTAGAAAGCATGTGTACATTAAAAAAGTGGCTACTCCTTGTACATAGGGAAAAGGGATGTTATTTTACAGTCAAAAGTTACAGTTCAATGCCAATACATGTGGGGTCTCCAAGTTAGCTTGGAATTCAGGTCTCTTGAGCGGATCACATAATTCTTTCAGATGATTGAAGTTGTGATTGAACTTTTCAGGTTAGGAAAAGCACAGAAATTACAGTCATGCGTGACACTAAAAGAAACAATTATGTTCTGCAAAAGAAATCATATATAAGAGGGCATTTGGATGTGATGTCACCAGTGTATCAAAACCAACAAAATATTATTAGTTATGGAGGAGACTGCAAAATCTGTAAAAAATCCATTTGAATACCCCATCGTATACCAACAGTAAAAATAACAACAAGAAAAATACTAGAAAGAATAAAACTTTCATGATGCTTAGATAATACTCCTTAAATTGTTGTCACCATTGACTTTTGGAGTTAGGTTTGACCATTTGTCTTATTCAAAATAGTATTCAAATATGCAAACTTATGATTTCTTTCAATTTTATTTAGTGATAAAACAAACCATAAAAAATATACGATAATTTTTGATATTTTTTTTAAATAAAACGAATAGTCAAACGTAACTCAAAAAGACAATGTCGACAATATATTTTCAGAACGGAGGGAGTACATTGAGACCATCCGAATTCAGAAAAGAAAGGGTAAGAAGCAGAAAGGAGCAAAACTATTGATTGAAGGAATCCTATGTAAACCTTGCAGCTGCAATAATCAGCGACTAAGGGCAAGTACAACGGTTTAGACGGCATCTGTCTTTTTGGCATAAACAGACAGCTTGAACAGACAGCTTGTACAATGGTTTAGACTACAGGATGTTTAATTCATTCTTTGACATAAATCATGGGCGAGTTGGATGGGGATCTCCTACGCCGACGACGAGGCAGAGCGGGTCGTACAACGGGGCGAAGAGCCGGCGACTCGCGTCGGAGCACGCGGCCGAGCCGTAGATGAACGAGACGACGAGCATGCCTGGGAGCCGGTGCCGCGGGGGGTTTCTGCAAAAAAAATCTGCATGTCTACGGCAGAGGACAGCCCGTTGTACGTGCCCTAAGGCTGATCCAAGAGACCGGTTGGAACTGGGCCAACGAAAACAGAGAGCGGCGACTCCCCGCAGAGGCGATGACTAACATGGTTGATCGTACTTATAGCCAAATCAGGTACTCGTAATCAACAAAGGGGCTAGCATGCATCAAGCATGCTAGCCCTCCGGCAGATGATTGCATCCAGCCATCCAGGCAAGAAAGAAAACAATGCCATGGCATCAGCAGTTAGCTATTAGCATAGTTGAGGCCATGATCTGATATCCCAGAAAATGACAGCAAAACGGAATAATAGCATCGCAAGCTGCTACGCTAGTGCATGTCTTTCCGTCTTTCGAATTGAAACAACTGTTGGCCACTATGACAACAATTTTCAAGATTTGCGGCTTTGGGAGATCGAGTTTCAAATCTTGGTCGATCAGATTTATCTGTACTCATCAAAGCACAAGCTTGATGATGCTGGTGCTTCATATTATTGGGCAGGCAATTATTTGACGTGAGGTTCCTCATCACCTTGTTGGGGAACGTATCGGGTGGAAACCAACCCCTCCGTGCAAACTATGGAAACTTCAATCTGAGCCACACGATGTTGATCCAAGGGGGCGTTCAAGGGAGGTGGGAGGGGTGATTTGCAAAGTCGCTTTTGCAAATCACCCCTTCCACCTCTCCTGAGCTTGTAAATCACCCCTCCCACCTCCTCTGAGCGCATCCCTTGGATCAACATCGTGTGGTTCAGATTGAAGTTTCCATAGTTTGCACGGAGAGGTTGGTTTCCACCTGATACGTTCCCCACCTTGTTGTCCTTGCTGCTCACAATTATTTAGGTTACACAAGCAGCGCATGATTTTGACGTGGATATGATTCAGAGAAAAGGTATAGCAGGCTTCTTTAATAGGCCGCAATAGAAAGATCGGCCCAACATGCTACACAACACATACTTTGGGGCCGAAATTCTAGGGATCTTTTCTGGTTCTCTGTTAGTGGGCCGGGCATGCAGGCCTAGGAATAATTAATTTAGAGGCCCAATGACTCGTACGACATCAGGAGTCACGAATCGCATCATCAAACTGTTCAAATCCAATTAGATACCTAGATGATTTGTTCAGAAGTGGATACCTAGATAGGATCAAAGAAAAAAAAAGTGGATACCTAGATGAGGAAGGGCACAAGAGGCCGACGTCTGGAGCATGGCGGCCAGCCCGGAGCGCGTCCTCGCAGAAGAAACTCGCCGGAACGACACGTCGACGCGACGACCGGCATCGAGGACCTCACCGACGACCTCCTGGAGATCATCCTCGCGCGCATCTGTCCGCACGGCGGCCTCGTCCACGCCGCGGCCACGTGCAAGCGGTGGCGCGGCGTGATCGGCGGCGCCGACTTCATCCGCCGATTTCGCTCCCTGCGCGCGCCGTGCGTGCTCTGGCACGGCCGCAGGACGGTCTTCGTCCCCTCCCCGGCGCCGCCGGGAACGGTCGCCATGGACATCAATGAACGTGTCCTCCGCGAGTTCCTTCTCGGGAGTTTGGGTCCCTGTTAATTAGCTGCGCAATCAGAATTCAGCGGTGAACTTGCAGAATCTGCAGGTCGCACCTGCAGGCTGCGATCCATTCTGCCTGGAGTACAGGCGTGTCAAATTGAGAATTGTAACATTAGAAAAAAAAATATGATTTGTATATATCTATCATTTTATAAATTTATTACTGGTCAAGATACCGAAATTCAGATGTATTACAGTTGATCTGGATCTCGAGGCCGCCGAGTTAGGAGTGGTTGTTTATTCTTGATAATCCTGTAAGCTTCGGTTGATGCCTTCGAACAGTTGGATTCCGAGCGAGCGGTTGATCGGCCTCCAGATGTTTCCTTCCCCTCTCTCTCTCCCCCTCTCGAGCGAGTTCAGACAACCGACAAGCTGCCCTTCCACCAGCCTACCTCCAATCCCAGGCTGCGCTCCTGACACCCCGCCATGCTAACTAGTCTATTTTCATGCTACCCCGACCACTGCTGCCTGCGCCACGTCGCGCCTCGACCCACTGCCAGTCCCACCGCCTCGCTAGGCACCTCTCTAGTTAAAGGGATCATACCAAACTCCAGAAAACCACCAGTGGAAACCCCCTCCCCTAACCTTCAGTGAGGGGGTTGAAGTCATCGACAATTTCAGTCGACTGAAGGCGCAGTTCGTTTCCTTTAGTCCTAAACTTTAGTCCTGTCACATCAAAGATAATCTTGCTATTTAGGAGTATTAAATAAAATCTAATTACAAAACTTTTTTGACAGATGGGTGCTAATTTACGAGATGAATCTAATGAGCCTAATTAATCTATGTTTTGCTACAGTGATGCTATAGTAACCATCGTCTAATCACAGCTTAATTACTCTCATTAGAAAAAGGTCAATAAATAGATTAAAGGTTAGACAGCAGGGAAGAATTGACATGCCCTTTAGTACAGGGAAAGATGACCCAGCCCCGAGCAATTTGCATGGGCAGTAGAACACTATTGGAATCTGCAAGTTACCCTTGGATCCATAGTAATAGGAAAAGAACGAAAAATGGTACATAAATGTTTTCCTACCACATTCATTGGGAATTTTGTAGTAGGAAAAGAAATCAAAACGGTAGAGAAAGATCATACCCTAGGAAGTAAGACCATTAACGTTTATGACATGGCTAAGCTGACTAAGCTCGCTTACTAAGGGGAATAGAAAACAATAGGGAGACTAAGAAATTCCAGTAGAGGAACAGATTTTCCGATGGCGATATACCTTTTTTACACACATTGAAGTATGGTTGTATGCATGTAAATAAGTGCAATAATGTTTGTACCCTGGTATGAATATTGTTTATCCAAGCATGATAATCAGATTCACCGAATTCTGGAAAAATACACTAGCCCCGTGCAGGCGCACGGGTTGAAGGGCTAGTATTAGTAATTTTGGGCAACAAGGGGATTCTCAAACACAAATGCCATTGATGTGGGTCTCGTTCATTAATTACAACGTCATCTTACAAACATGCCTTCATGGTTGGTGGCCATGCCAGTTCATAGGGGAACATTAGCCGGTCGTGAAAGTTCCTCTTCGGCATGCACACAACTTCCATGCTCTCGACATCGACGGAGAACATCCAGTCGCAATTCTCATCGGGTGATAGCATGACGCAACCCGGTGCCTCCGCCTCACCCAATTCCGGGAAATGCCACGACGACCATTCTTGTCCTGCCTCAATGTTGCACAGCTGGGACAAGTTGACTTTCTTCTCCTCCACGCACTTGCCTCCATGCACGAGCTGGAGCACCCGAAGGTCTTTGCATACAATGCGAACAAGGCGCAATGTACGGGTGTCCCTGCCGACGACACGGAGCTTCTGCCTATCGTACCTACACTTGTTCCAGTCGATCTCATCCGGCTCAGGTATGTAGAAGGATGAGAGCACGCCGGTTCTCTCGTTAATTTGGATGAGATACAAACACTCTAAGGATAAGAAGATATAGCCCGCGACGCGTCCCACGCAGACCTTGCTCGTATCCGATCCTATGCACATAGCTTCAAAACCAATGTCGTCGTCGAGGACCGTCCTGGTCAACGAGAGCCAGCGCTTGTCGGTTGCCGAGATCACGGATACATCAGCAGCCACCCTGCCGCTTGCCTTCAAAATCCCCACTCGTATCACCCTGAAGTTTGACATGCCTGTCTCATCGTCGGCGTCGACCAGGAAAGCGCCATGGCTGCGCAGTCGCTTCGGCTTGGAGCAAGGCAGGACCTTGTATTGCTTTGTCCAGGGATTGCACACGACGACTCTGTAATCACAGCGGACAAAGGCTAGAAGACCATCACGGCAGTCGGTTAGAAACAGATCGCTCAAGTACTCGTAGTTGCTGGCCTTGCCGTCAAGGAAGCCGAGATTCATGCGGTCCCTAATGTCCATGAGGATGGCGGCATCCCAAGGCGATGGCGGCGGCGCCGGGACGAATACACTCCATGCGATGCCAGGGGTGTAGTGGCCGAGAACGAACGGCCCGTGGAGGGAGCGGAAGCGGCGGAGGAAGCCGTCGCCGGCGATCAGGCGGCGCCACAGCTTGCACGCCCCAGCGGCGCGGACGAGGGAGATGGGTGAGCTAAGGCGCAGGAGGACGAGCTCCAGGAGATCGTCGGCAAGGTCGTGGATGTTGGTCGCTCCTGCACGGCTGCACTCCCTGCCGGTGCCGGTCAGGCTTCGGCTCTCGTTCTCCATGGGGCTCGCCCAAGCCCCAAACGATATGCAGCTCGGTTTTGATTTGCTCAACAGCGAATCTGTACGTGGACAGATTAATTCCGTTTATATACAGAACGGTGGGATAGGCACAAGAGGCGGTTTGATATACAAGCAGGACTAAACACAAACTCTAACAAATTAACAGCCTGGTTTCAAAATAAATAAATAAATTAACAGCCCGTTCTCATATGTCCGATCATATACGGTTTTTTCTGTGTCTTTATAAAAAAAGGACATATAATGTATTATACAGGATGCATGCATACAGTCCACACACACATCTCGATGAAGAAAATTCACTTTCAGGTATTTGAAAAGTTCTTGAGTAAATTTCACAAAACTAGAACTATATACGTGTGTTGTTTTATCAGAATGAAAACTACAACCTTTTTTGTAGGGCAGAAAAAACTACAACTTTGTTTCAATAAACAACAACAATTTTAAACACTGCAAAAAGCAAAAGTCTACACGTACTAATATTTGGTCAATGGGGGGAGAGCATCCCCACCTGAATTTTCATTAAAAAAAGCCGTCAATATGTGATACATTAATCAGCTCACTGGGTGCCATCATACTTTAACGTCGGACAGTATAATTCACATTTCACGCAAACGGACTCTCTAGTGTCAAATAAATATTCTTTCCTCTAAATCTAAATGTCCTTTATTTAATTGATATTTTTAATGTAAACTGTTGTAGCTTAGTCGCACGTCAGACTGGTGTTAGTAGAAAGATAGGCAGACACAGAGACAGACAGATAGATAAATAGATAGATGGATATACCTATTACAACATCCGACTCGGTAAATATGATACATAAACACACTCGGTATCATGATACATGTATATATTACACAAATCTTATGTATAAACGTACATGTATATTACGCAGATCATAAAAGAAGCATGATTATCAGCTCAGCTACCTTATGATCCATCACATTAATTCAATAGCAGACGAAGGCCCTCCTTTATTTCTATTACATATATATGGCTTCATCCTGCCAAAACCACAATATATGGCATATTTCTGAGTAACCTTACGGATATACCTCAAAGACACCACGAGCTCCAAATTTATACAACTTATAGTCACTGAATCCTGCTTTCATAAATATCTCACGCAATTCATTTTCATCCCGTTCCCGGCCTTCAGTCATTGTCATCATTAGTACATCCATTAAGAGATGTGTTTCACGCATTGGCCCTGGAGAAGACTCGATTACAATGTCACTAACGATCACTTTTCCTCCGTCTTCTCTCGATGGAATTGCCTTCTTGCATTGTGTCAGGATCTTAACACAATGCTCATCATTCCAGTGGTGCAGCGCAAGCTACAGTGGAAAGAATCCAGTTCAGTTACATATTGTATACATACATTTGATTTCAAATTCTAAACTGTAACCTTGATAATTCTTTAAGTTTTTTTGGCAGAAAATGTAAGCATGAACTGTACTCCACGATTCGAATTTACCTAGTTTAAGATAATTGATTAAAAGTACTCCCTCCATCCCAAAATGTAATCTTGACTTTTGAAGTTCACATTGCCCGTTCATCTTATTCAAATTTTTTATAAAAATATAAAATAAATAAGTCATGCTTAAAGTATATCTAATGATAAAACAAATTGTAAATAATAATATTTTCATATTTTTATAAGATGAATTGTCAAACGTGATCTTCAAAAGTCAACAAATGCTTATATTTTGGGACGGAGGTAGTAGTTATTTAATGGAAAACACAACATTTTTCAATCTGTACCTTGAGCACCACAGCTTGAGCTGGCGGGATGAACTTCAGCATGTCACCTGCAACATAGTTTATAGCAGCATCAGGCTGCGTAATGGTTTCAATCAACTTTGGATTGGCCAGCACAGTGCACTTTATGTGCGGGAAGGTCTTGACAATTGCCCTGGCTGTCCGGTCATCATCATCGCTGCAGATGCAGTAAGTCAATGATGTTAACCCCTCAAATAAGTGACGGAACTCCCCCAGTCCAATGTCAACCCCGAAGTGATCGTGGGCCGCCAGAGCCTCATTTGCCATCTTGTGGTAATCTGCGTCATGGTTCTCCATACTTTCATGGAACAACTTTACTCCATGCAGATCTTCAAATGGATGTGTCAGTGCGTCCTTCTTGAACCAGTCGGCCAGCCCTGTTGCCGCCTCGATGTAGCGAGTTGAGGTGGCGGTTTGCACGAACGCCGTATGGTTGATGTGTCTGTCGTCGGTGATACCTTCCACCAGGAGATAGGACAGGGCGTTGATGCGGTACATCTCGGTGGAGTTGTCGAAGGTGAAGACGCCTGATGTTGTCAACAGCCGCATGAGTCTGCGAAGGAACGGTAGCTTCGCCGGCGGAAGCGACAGCGCTGTTACCAGGTCGGGTACCGAGGCTGCCCCACCGAGACGGTGGATGGCCGTGGGGATGCCTAGCTCAACGGCGCACTTCAGTGCCATGGATTCGAGGTAGAAGAGGCTGTGGCGCCACAAGTCAGCTTGTGCTTGCAGCAGTTCAGCGTCTGTGGGCATTACAGTGGACTGAGCCTGGGCAGCCATTGCTCCACCTAACGATCTGTTTGTGTTGATTTAGGAGTAGTCTTGGTTCGGTGCTACAAATCTGCGAGGATTAATATATATAGTGTGCCTTAGCTATACTGTTAAGGAGCTACTACTAAAGAGTTCGACTGGTCGACTCACGTGTATCACGTGGAGGGTGATAGTGTTATCCACACGGTTGAGTATTTTCCTTCCTGACAGGTAGCACTAAAAATCATAAGTTACGAAAATGATAGTCCAACCCCCCTTAATATATTTCCTTGGGCGTGTTTGGCATGGATATTGAACCAAGTGATGGAGACACTTAATTCAATATGTGGGGCAGGGCTGAGGGGCTGGCGGGCGGCTTTAGATTAGCTTTACTCCCTCTGTTTCAGATATGATAAATACAGTTCTCGTTATGTTTTTGGGTGTCTAAATTCATATAGCATCTTCTTTTAATCTGGACATATTGCCTGTCCAGATTCACAAAATCTTCTATAAACCTTGTGCAAAACCAAAACTGCGTATATTTTGAAACGAAGGGAGTATAGTAGAGATTTTACGTGTTTACACAGAGTCGGTGTTTTAAATAGCAGGCTATGGCTTGATATAGTTCGTACTTGAAATTGCAAAGAGAAAACGAAAGAAGAAAATCAAGCAAGTAGCGGCGCAAGCAAGCAGTAGCTCAGCGGATCCAATCCAAACAACTGCAGAACCCTATGGCGCGTAGGGATAGGCACACGCGCAAGCAGCCACCGACATCTATTAAAGGGGAAAAAAGGTGACTTGGCGACGAGCAGGCAAGACGGACAAGTAGGCAAGGGGGCAAGGGAGCCCGATGCATGAGGTAAGACGGCAACAGATCTTGACTGAGGTGGGCAACAAGCAAACAAGCTGGATAAGTATATATTGGGATGGCGACTAGTTAAGCGCCATGATGAATAGGCAAGCCAGTAAACAAGCTAGGACGATGACCAACCGACGGCATGACAGGCAGACAGGGTGTGGGAAGGAGGTCTGGCGTGGTGGTAGCGGCCTATAGCAGGGGTAGGGGTGAGCAGATGAGCCGAAAAACAAATTGGAGCGAAGCAAGCAAGGATGGCGAGGAGAGCCCTTTAATACGAGGCGGCGACGAGCAAGCAATATGAACAACAAACTAGGGAAATGACCATCTAGCGGCACAATGAGCAGGCGTGGGATGTGGTGGTGGTGGGATGGATAACGTGTTGTGACGGCGACCAGCCGAGCAGCACGGCGAATAAATGATTTGGGCAGCGAGAGAAAATTCATTGCAAAGGCGACCTTTTGGGGCGTGGGGGAGGTAAGATGGGACAACCAGGGGCGGAGCTCTCATAAGTCCTAGGTATTCACGTGAATACCCAGCTTTCAGCGATAAACAAAAGTATCTATGTGTTACAGCTTAAAAATTGGCCAGCCTGATTAGTGATTACCCATAGCTCACAAATGAGTAAGAAACATTATGATAGGTGATGTTTCATTTATTCCTCTCCGGAGTGCAGCCGGAGAGGAGCAACCACCATCCACGACCTCGCCGACGAGCTCCTGGAGCTCGTTTTCTTGCGCGTGAGCTCACGTCGCTGCGCCTTGTCCGCGCTGCGGCCACGTGCCGGCCATGGCGCCGCGTGATCGCCGCCGACGGTTTCCTCCGCCGCTTCCGCTGCCTTCACGGCCCGGTCGTGCTCGGCCACTTCTACGCCGGCGCGACGACCGCCTTTGTCCCCGCGCCAACGCCGCCGGGAAGGCCGTCGCCGGCGGCGGCGTCAGCAGCCGCGTGTCTCTCGACTTCCTTCTCCGTAATTACAGCGGCATAAGAAGCGACGATCTGGTCCTCTCCGACTGCCGTGGCGGACTTCTCGCCTTCATCCGGTCGGATTCCAGCGTCGTCGTGTGCGATCCCTGGACGAAGCAATACAGGGTGCTAGTCCCCCCATCGACGCCGGGACTACGGTTCTTCTACGACGCCTTCGTTCTCGACGCCGACGAGATTGGCACTGCGAGGGTGCTATTTGTGTGTGTTGGCTTTGGCTACGACCAGGGGCGGAGCCAGGTTCAGGCCAACCTGGGCTCCGGCCCCCCCTGCTTGAGTAAAATTCCAAAGGTCCAATAGCATTTGAGCAGATAAGATCAGTAGCTCGCCATGGTGCCGTAGCATTTGAGGAAAATTCCAAGGAAAACAAGGCCAAAGTCAGCTCACACTCCTGTTGTGCTTCTTCTTGCCCGTCGGCAAACCAGCTCTAGACGCTATTCTTCTACCCAGTCGTTCGCTCACGATAAGTACTGTTCATGGCCCCCCCTCCAGTTTGCAGCTGGCTCCGCCACTGGCTACGACGAACAAAACCACAGTAGGACAGCTCAGGTATCCGTGTTCTCCGGAACGGACGACCACTGCTGGCTCTTGTTGGACAGCACGGTCATCGTCGAGAATCTGTCTTTTATGGCGGCTCTTGCTGTGGGTGTATCGGGATGGAATTTGAGCAAAGTGTGCGTGGGGCGTGTTGGGGGTTCTATCTTCTGGTCCGTCAGAGGAGTCTATGTCTTACAAGTTAACGAGAGCACCAGCGCGTTCTCAATTTTCTACATGCCACCTGAGCCGGCCATAGTCGAATGGAACAATGTTGATTACGAAAGGCGGAAGCTCCGGGTCGTTGGCAGGGACGCTCGAGCAGCGTGCGTTGTCCGCATTGTTGGCGAAGAACTCCAGGTGCTTCAGCTCGTAGATGGTGGCGGGATGTGTGTGGAGGAGAAGAGAGTCAACTTGTCTGAGCTGTGCAACACCAAGGAAGGGTCGGATCGGTCATGGCATTTCATGGAATTGAGCGAGAATGTGACTCCAGGTTGCGTCGTGCTATCACCCGGCGAGAAGTGCACGTGGATGTTCTATGTTGATGTTGAGAGCATGGAAGTGGATCGTGTTAAGAGGAGGAACTGGCACGACCGACAACTGTTCCCATATGAACAACCATGGGCCCCGACCATCAAGGCGTGTCTGTAAGATGCGGAGGAGGAGGACATCAATGTCACTGGTGTTTTGTGACTTCAGTCTACACCATTTTTCTGAGATTGCTGTAACTTTCTTTACATATATAGAGGCGCCGTGCACACATTCCTTAAACTTGATGTGAGTAGTAACATTAAATAGTATCGGATCATGGTACTGCTTTTGGGCCATGTGACTTTGAGTAAACCGACATAAAATTGGACTTATTTATGTTGAATCTGTTAACTACAGTTTCTAGACGTTTCTCCAAAAAGAAAAAACCTACAGTTTCTAGACAACTCTTTCTGCAAAAACATGGAGGAGTCATACCGTAGTTTTATTTAAAGTTTTATTTATTTATCTACATTGTGGTTATATGATGCAGAGTTAATCTGTTCTTTTTGTTTATGGGTGACAGGCGGAAGCCCATCACCTATGTCCCTCTTTCCCTGTCATTGATTACTGTTTCTTACATAGTAGCAATCTCTACTACATAATAAGTCTGAAGGATGTCTGCCTAATTAATCCGCTCCTTCGGTCTGCCATCGCTGTTGTCTTTCGTCGTCGGTCTGCCCCGAGCGTTCGTAATTAGGAGTCGTCTGATCTGGTACAATAAAACCGTGAACATGGAGTTTGTTACTTAGGGTGATTAAGGTTTCTCTTTCGGCTCCGTATGGTGCATACTCGATCCGCATCCATTCCAGTGTAGGACATCGCCGGCTCGCCGCCGTCACAGAACGCCACCGCATCCCGGAGGAGTCCACGATGCCGACGAGTCCGAGCCCGAGCGCTGCGACTTGGCGGCCGCGGCCTCGCGTCACCGTCTCAGATTGTTCATCTAGGCGGACGATGAAACATCGCTGAACAAGACGAATTCGTGGAGTTCGATTGGTTCTAGAGGAGGACCGCCTCTCCTAGCTCTCCATCGCCGCGCTGGAGGGGCCAAGGGCGACAATCACCCGCGGACGTGACGCCAGGCAGCAGGATACTCCACGCTCGGTCTCTTGGATCACTTGTGGCCGCAGCGACGACAAGTAGAAGCAACGACGCCTCACCGGCCAGATCACACGCCGCAAATCACGAATTCAGCGTCAACGGTAATACATTAATTACCATTATTGGCTAACATGCACTTCCTGAGCTCCTCAATTGCAAGCTCCAGCTAGCTGATTTATGGAGTTTTGGTCTGCTCTTTGTGTCAAAACTACAACGGCAAGGTAGCTGACTTCAGAACCATTGGTTTCAGTCCTGCGCACTTACTTGCAAGTTGTTGCAGGCTCGGAGCTACGGCGGTAACTTGCATCATGATTTTTAATTGAGCTATCTATCAGTCAATATGATGATTTGATGGTGGACGGAATCCCCAGGGCAACACAGGTTTGTAATTCGTAAATGTTTTGGAAGCAATATCAACATTGGAAATACTTTGTACCATGGCAACAGATTCCCAAACACCGGTGCCCGATGAGGATTAAGGTAATACCGTTCGCAAACTCCACACTGGTATAGACCTGAAATCAGCTGACATATCGCATTAAGGTAATTCACATTGTGTGGTAGGCCGATCAGAGAAGACAACGAGTAGGTAGGATTGCATGAGGACAGGACTCATGATCTCATTTAGGTGGCAGAGCCCCTTTTTTTCTTCTATTTTTGAAGAGTTCAATTGGTTTAGTACTAAAAAGGCTTAGGATCCCTTAGAAATATCATATGACTCTTTGAGACTATCTGCTGTAATTTCATTCTATATGTCCTTTATCAGGTCCCTATTTTGTAAGCCTTATATTACCTGAATTGTTCAGATGCAATTCTTTAACCCGTGCTGTTAGATTGTTGTTATTTTTCTTTGTTCTATTTCTTCGTTGAGGGACACTTAAAAAATTATCACTGGCTACAGCAATCAACACATTTGATTTTTAATATTTGTTGTTCCTTAATAGGTAATTATTAATTATTCGGTGAGTAACTGCAAGCTTGATGGAGAATTGATGAGGAGGATAATCTGCGTGTGCATCAGCTGCATGGTCCTGCTCCTGCCTCACTATCGCTTCTCATGTGCATCGGGTGATATATTCTTTTGTCATGTACAGGATCTTATGTTATGTCTATCTTTATCTCTTATTTTAATTTGTACCATGTTTCTTGTAATTGTGTTGTAGTAAACCTGCATGTTATATAAGAAAGTCCCTCCTTGCCATCATCTTTGCAGTTGTTGAGTTACTCATTGTGCTTCCAGCAATATATGCATCGGTGGTCAAAGAACTTTAGAATTCAATGTGAATATATTTGGCTCTGCTTTTTTGTTAGAGTTTTAACTTGATGTTTACCAGTATGTTTGCTTCACTACCATAACTGTACGAGTTTTATCACATAGAGATGGATACTTTTAATATCATTGCTTGCCACACTATGAGATGGTAGGACTACAATGTCAAATGCCTGCAAATTTATCTTGTGATTTCTCTCTCCCGTAGCAACGCACGGGCAAATAGCTAGTCCACATGCGCCTCGGTGAAGAAAATTCTCTTCCACATATACAAAAAAAAAATGTTGAATAAATTTCTCAAAACTGTAACACTTTTTTTTTGTTGGGAAAAGCTTTGCATCCAACTGCTTCGTCCGACTGCCACCCGACTCTGATTAATCAATGGCCAAAATCACCTGGTCTACATCCTTGAATCATGCACATCCGAGTGAGTTAGCATCACTCTTGCTGTTTTGTTATGTATTAGAAGACTACAACTTTCGGGCATTTTTTTTAAAAGCTACAACTTTGACATCTTATTTCAGAAACTACAACTTTGACATGATAGTGTGTTCTGAAACCGAGATCGATTAGTGGGTCTGGTTAGAAAAGTTGTCGTTTTCTGAAACACAACCAAAGCTGTTGTAGTTTTCAGCCAGCCATTCACAAAAGGTTATAATTTCCTGATACAATGACACAAAGTGTTGTAGTTTCGTGAAATGTTCTCAAAATTATTTGATGAAAGAATAAACAAAAAGACATGCATTGGGATGTTTTTCTGCAGAATTGAATCCTGCCCGTTCCAGCTTCTTTTTCTCGTTCTTTCATATACGAATATGCATCTATCTTTCTATATATACAAATGCAGAAATTAATCTTTTTTTTTGGCAACTCGAGGGCGGCTCCCCTCCCTTCCGGCGGCCTCTCCGGCGCTGGCAGGTGGGGGGAGCGGGCCTCCTGCGCATCCGGGGCGAGTTTCTTGCCGTGGAGTGATGGGGGCGACCCCTCCCTCTTCATGGCTAGGGTTAGGGTTCCTCCAAGGCGACGGTTTGGGTGGAGAAGGCGGTGGCGTCGACGGCGTCGACGACGGCGGCAACTTCCCCGACCAGACGAATTGGAGGATTTGGTGTCAAGTTGGCGACGACGAAGTAGAGGCGACGTCGCCGGCATACTTGAATAAGGTACCGATCCGGCTCTTACTCCATGGCATGGAGGTCAGGTATGGCCGAGACACAGGGCTAGTGAGGTTAGGTCTAGGCGGAGTCCTAGTTTGGTTCAGTTTTTGGGTCCGAGTCTGTTTTAGTAGGATTAGGTTTCTTCGTTTCTCGATGGTTCAATTGTGTTCTTCTTCTCCTATTCGCTGGTGTGCGTGTCGGATGCGGTGAAGATTATCTGTACCTCCATGGCTTGAAGCAAGGCGACGGCCAAAGTGCTTTCAGATCGAATCTTAGTTCGTCAATCAGTTTTGGACATAGTTTCAAGATGGTGCCTGTTACGGCTTTTTTAAAGTTTATCCCCTTGGCTTTCAGTGGAGGAGTGGATGATCGACATCAGATTCCGATGCTCCTGGTTGTTTCATGGAGAGGTGTCGGAGGATTTTTCTGGTTCAATCTGAGGAAGAATATGAGTAGTGGCAAGGACTGGTTTGTAAGTTCTTGTTTCTTTAAGGTCCTAGTTTTATCTAGGAAGGTCTTAGTTGTAACTTGTAAGTTTTAATCTTTTTGAGGACTTGGTTGTAATGGAAGATGTAATCTGTTTCAAATTTTAATATATTTTCCCTTTCCAAAAAAAAGAAATTAATCTTTTTTTAGGGAAATGCAGAAATTAATCTATCCACGCTGAGAAAATCAAGCCTGGGCCGCATCGTTGTTAGGTCGAGGCCCATTTATTGGAGAACGAGAGCCGCCGCACCGCCAGATGGCCGACGGCAGGGAGTGCAGCCGGGAAGGATCCACAAGCGCGTCCATGCCCGCCGGAGCGACCACCATCCACGACCTCGCCGAAGAACTCTTGGAGCTCGTCTTCTTGCGCGTGAGCTCACACCGCTGCCTCGTCCTCGCCGCGGCTGCGTGCCGGCCATGGCGCGGCGTGATCGCCGCCGACGGCTTCCTCCGCCTCTTCCGCTCCGTCCACGGCCCGGTCGTGCTCGGCCACTTCTATGCCGGGGCGAAGACCTCCTTCGTCCCCGCGCTCTCACAGCCGGAGAAGGCCGTCGCCGGCGGCGGCGTTAGCAGCGGCGTCTCTCTCGACTTCCTTGTCCGCAATTGCGGCGGCATCAGCGATCTGTACCTCTTTGACTGCCGTGGCGGACTTCTCGCCTTCATCGACTCGGATTCCAGCGTCGTCGTGTGCGATCCCTGGGCAAGGCAATACAGGGTGCTAGTGCTCCCGTCGACGCCGGGACGATGGTTCTGTTTCGGCGCCTTCCTTCTCGACGCCGACGAGTGTGGCACTGTGAGGGTGCTTTGTGTATGTAGTAGCTACTACTGCGACGAACAATACGGTACCATGAATGCTCAGGTATCTGTGTTCTCGGCAACGGATGAACACTGGCTCTTGTTGGCCCGCACGGTCATCGTCGAGAAGCGGTTTGTTACGGCAGCTTTTATTCTAGGAGCACCAGGACTGAATATGACCAAAGTTGTGGGGCGCGTCGGAGGATCTATCTTCTGGTCCGTCCAAAAATTCTATGTTTTCCAAGTTAATGAGACCACCGGTGCGCTCTCATCCTTCTACATGCCTGCGCTGGCCAAAATCGATTGGGACAATGTTGGTTATGAAAGGAGGAAGCTCCGGGTCGTCGGCAGGGACGCTAGAGCAGCGCGCGTCGTCCGCATTGTTGAAGAAGAACTCCAGGTGCTTCAGCTTGTAGATGATGGCGGGATGTGTGTGGAGGAGAAGATAGTCAACCTGTCCGAGCTATGCAACACCATGGAGGGGCCGGATCGGTCATGTCATTTCTTGGAATGAGCGAGGCGGTCGCCCCAGGCTGCGTCGTGCTATCACCTGATGAGAAGTGCAAGTGCATGTTCTATGTGGATGTCGAGACCATGGAAGTAGAGCGTGTGAAGAGGATGAACTGGCACTACCAACCACTGTTCCCATATGAACAACCATGGTCACCGACCATCAAGGCGTGTCTGTAAGATGCGAAGGAGGAGGACGAGATGTCACTGGTGTTTTGTGATTTAACCTACACCATATATTTGGTCCAGATTGCTGTATCTTCATTTACATAGATCGAGATGCGGCGCACACATTCCTGAAACTTGATCATGGTGAGCAGACGAGCCAAGTAACTTTGTGTTAAACAGTGACTCTTTCAGTCGGTATCTGTTAACTACAGTTTTTAGACAACTCTTTTTCTGCAGCAACATGAAAGGGTCATATTGTAGGTTTTTTTTGTTTCACTAAGTTCCATTTTAATTCTTTCATGATACCGTAAACATTGTGGTTATATCTTCGCAAAAACACATTGTGGTTATGTGGTGCAGATTTAAGTAAACCTTGTCACGCACTCATTAAAAGAACATTTTACAAAGGCATCTGATTGGCATATTTCTTTTTTATATTCTTGCCATGTTCTCACATGCCGTGCATATAAGGTTTTTAATTCTGTATGTCTTCATAAAAATCAATACACATGCATTGTATAAACACAAGATACATACAATCCACACACACCTCGTTGAAGAAAATTCACTTCCCAGGTACACAAAAACTAATATTGAAATAAATTTTACAGAACTGCAACTTTATTTGTTGTTGTATTAGAAAACTACAACTTTCATGCCAGTTTGAAAAAACACCATATTTTAGAAAACTGCAACTTTCGAGTATGCCCCCATAGGTCAGCCTCAGAAGTGAGTGTGTTTTGAAACTAGCACCGACGGTTGGGTCCAGTCATGAAAGCAGTGGTTTTCTGAAAAACAAGATCAAAATTAATTGTTGTAGTTTTCTGAAATTGACATAAAAATGTAATAGTTTCCTAATACAATTAATGACACAGAGCTGTAGGCGGGGGATTGTGCGGTAGTGGGAGAGGAAGAAGATCCTGATCTGGCTGAAGGTTGATGAAAGCCCTGCCTGCCATCAGACAAAGATCCTGTGGTGCAGACACGTCGACTAAGAGTTTCTACAATATCAGTCGATTGATAATTAGCAGCCCATTATAAATATAAATACACATCTATTATATACTGGAGGCATACAGTCAACACACACCTCGAGAAAGAAATTCACTTGCAGGCATATGAAAAGTTATTGAGTAAATTTTACAAAATGACAACTATATGTGTTGTTGTGTTAGGAAAATAACACCACAATTTTTCAATATTTTAAAACCTACAATTTTTATGTCTGGTTCCACAAGTTACTAGTTAGCCTCTCAAGTGATAGTGTTATGATACTGAGAGTATGATACCGAAAGTCTTAACATAAGAGTTTATAGTTTTATAAAATAATTTTAGATGATATGAGAAGATTACGTTAATCTCAGCCTTGCCCTCGTACAAAGCTACAAGCTCACAGAGCTTGACTCTCTAGAAAGCCAAACATAACCACCTGTGAAAAGTTGACGATTTTTAACCTAAACAATTGATGGGACCACACATACTCTGTCTAGATCAATCAATATTATTTGAGTTATTGATAAGGAATTAATTAATGCTAAACAGTGTTGTAATGAAATTATTTTTCTAAGAGTTGTTCTAATAACATTGTTAAATCTTAGTTGTAGATATATGTATATTTAATTGCCGTGTCTTTTCTTACCTTTGCCATGTTGGAATAAATCAATATTGAATAAATTTGAAAATTTTGAACGCTTCTTATATATCGATCATTAGACAATCGTTTTCCTACTAGATGGATGCAAAAAACAAGATCGATGTTATACTCTTTTTATGTCAAGTACAATAATATGGACACCTAGATGAGCTTCCGCTTCGGTACGATAAAGCAACCGCCTAGGAGCACATTATGCTTGCCCCTGACCAAAATTGTTGTAGTTTTCTGCAATTAACACAAATAGTTGTAGTTTTGTATGGTTTGCTCAAGACTATTTGATTCAAGAATATACAGAGCGCACAAGACGTGGAACTGAATCGTCACGGTTCCAACTTCTTATTCGTTCTTTCAGATACGGACGCATCATACAAATCAATCTGAATACATATCCGCGCTGCTGAGAAAACCATCCTGGGCCGCCGGCCGCATTGTTGTTAGGTCGAGCCTCATCCCCCCGATGGACAACGAGAGCCGCCGCCGCCGCCTGATCGCCGCCGGCACGGAGTGCAGCCGGGGAGGAGCGACACGCGCGTCCGTGCCCGCCGGATCGACCAACATCCGCGACCTCGCCGACGAGCTCCTGGAGCTCGTCTTCTTGCGTGTGAGCTCGCACCGCTGCCTCGTCCGCGCCGCGGCCGCGTGCCGGCCATGGCGCCGCGTGATCGCCGCCGACGGCTTCCTCCGCCGTTTCCGCTCCGTCCACGGCCCGGTCGTGCTCGGCCACTTCTATGCCGGCGCGAAGACCTCCTTCGTCCCCGCGCTCTCACAGCCGGGGAAGGCCGTCGCCGGCGGCGGCATCAGCAGCCGCGTGTCTCTCGACTTCCTTCTCCGCAATTACAGCGGCATAAGAAGCGACGATCTGTTCCTCTCCGACTGCCGTGGCGGGCTTCTCGCCTTCATCCGGCCGGATTCCAGCGTCGTCGTGTGCGATCCCTGGACGAAGCAATATAGGGTGCTCGTGCCCCCATCGACGCCGGGACTACGGTTCTTCTACGATGCCTTCCTTCTCGACGCCGACGAGATCGGCACTGCGAGGGTGCTATGTGTGTGTGTTGGCTTTGTCTACGACCAACAAAACCGCAGGATGACAGCTCAGGTATCCGTGTTCTCCGGAACGCACGACCACTGCTGGCTCTTGTTGGACAGCATGGTCATCGTCGAGAATCTGTTTTCTATGGCGGCTCTTGCTTTTGCTCTAGGTGTACCGGGATGGAATTTAAACAAAGTATGCGTGGGGCGTGTTGGGGGTTCTATCTTCTGGTCCGTCACAGGAGTCTATGTCTTCCAAGTTAACGAGAGTACCGGCGCGTTCTCAATTTTCCAAATGCCACCTGAGCCGGCCATAGTCGAATGGAACAATCTTGATTACGAAAGGCGGAAGCTCCGGGTCGTTGGCAGCGACGCTCGAGCAGCACGGGTTGTCCGCATTGTTGGCAAGGAACTCCAGGTGTTTCAGCTTGTGGATGGTGGCGGGATGTGTGTGGAGGAGAAGAGAGTCGACTTGTCTCAGCTGTGTAACATCGAGGTGGGGCCGGATCGGTCATGGCATTTCCTGGAATTGAGCGAGACAGTGGCCCCAGGCTGCGTCGTGCTATCACCTGATGATGAGAAGTGCACTTGGATGTTTTATATTGATGTTGAGAGCATGGAAGTGGAGCGTGTGAAGAGGAGGAACTGGCACGACAGACCACTGTTCCCATATGAACAACAATGGACACCGACCATCAAGGCGTGTCTGTAAGACACAGAGGATGAGGGCGACATCGAGGTCACTGGTGTTTTGTGATTCTTATGTGTGCCTTTAGACTTTAGTCTACACCATTTTGCTGAGATTGCTGTAACTTTCGTTACATAGAGGTGCGGTGCACACATTCATGAAACAAGATGTGAGTTAAATTAACATTAAATGGTAATTAAACTTTATAATCGCTAAGGGATCGTGGTGCTGCTTTTGAGCCAAGTTAGTTTGAGTTAACCGACATGAGAATTTGACCTATTTATGCTGAATCTGTTAAATAATACAGTATTTTAGTGATGCCACCTGGCACACTTTAATTATTGATTAGAAGAAATAGTTACATTATTCACCAGGTGTTGCGGAATGTATAGCTAGCTACATTTTTTCCTGATATGCTAAGTACTAGCCAATTTTCATGTGCAACTTGGTTTGCCTCCCTATTACAATGCTCTATAGAAATACAATCAAAACCATGCCACACCAGGTTTCATTCATCGTAGATTGCGACTCTCGCCAATGAAGAGAAACCACCGCCTTTCATGGTTTAAACAACTTCCATGCAGTCAGAAAAATGATTTTGTAGCTATTTTGAACGAACATTTTATTTTTTTCTTTTTGCAAGAGGAAGCTCAATTTCATTCAGATATGCTAGTGGCCAATCATGCATGGCAAGCTAGACAAAATACTTCGAGATATCCAATGGCTGATCGCGGTCTGCCACGGTGACAGGACAGCCTTCGTCTCCTCCTCACTCTCCGGGTGCATGATCGTTAGTGGAAAGCGATCAGGTCCGAAATGTTGCACCTTTATGGAAAGAACTTACCATAATCTCGATCAAGAAATACAAAGATTAGTAATTTTAGGCAACAAGGGAGTCACAAAACACTGATGATATCGATGTGTGCCTCCTTTGCGACATCATCTTACAGACCCGCCTTGATGGTTGGTGGCCATGGTAGTTCATACGGGAACACTCGCCAGGCGTGGAACCTCTTCTCCACGCAGACCGCTTCCATGCTCTCGACATCAATGGAGAACATCCGCGTGCAATTCTCGTCGGGTGATAGCACGACGCAACCTGGGGCTATCGCCTCGCCCAATTCCGGAAGCGCCATAATGACCGATCTGGTGCCTCCTCAATGTTGCACAGCTGGGGCAAGTCAGCTCTCTTCTCCTCTACACACTTGCCACCATGCCTGAGCTGGAGAACTCGAAGGTCTTTGCCTACAATCCGAACAAGGCGTAATTTTGGGCGTCCCGGCCGACGACACGGAGCTTCCTCCTATTAGAACTACGCTCGTTCCAGTTGATTTTATCCGGTTCAGGTATGGAGAAGGATGAGAGCACGCCGGTTCTCTCGTTAACTTGGATGATATATGAACACTCCAAGGATAAGAAGATAGAGGCCCCGACGCGTCCCACGCAGACGCTCCTCATATTCGGTCTTATGTCATCGTCGAGGATCGTTCTGGTCAATGAGAGCCAGCGCTTGTCTGTTGCCGAGATCACAGATACATCAGCAGCCACCCTGCCGCTTGCCTTCAGAAACCCCACTCGTATCACCCTGAAGTTTGACATGTTTAGCACTGTGTCTGTCTTGTCGGCGTCCATCAGGAAAGCGCCAAGGCAGTACAGTCGTTTCGGCTTGGAACAAGGTAGGACCTTGTATTGCTTTGTCCAGGGATTGCACACTACAAGCCTGGAATCCAAGCGGTCAAAGGCTAGAAGTCCATCACGGCAGTCCGTGAGAAACAGATCGCTCATGTATTCGTAGGTGCTGGCCTTGCCGGCAAGGAAGTCGAGAGACATGCGGTCCCTAATGTCGACAGTGGCGGCGGCCTCCCCCGGCAATGGCGGTGGCGCGGGGACGAAGAGTGTGACGGCGCCGGCGTAGTAGTGGCCGAGCACGAGCGGCCCGTGGAGGGAGCGGAAGCGGCGGAGGAAGCCGTCGGCGGCGATCACGTGGCGCCACACCTTGCATGTTGCGGCGGCGCGAACAGGGAGATAGGTGAGCTCAGGCGCAGGAGGAAGAGCTCCAGGAGATCGTCGGCAAGGTCGTGGATGTTGGTCGCTTCGGTGGGCACGGATAAGCGTGTATTAGAATATACGCACGCGGAAGCAACGGATTGATCTAACAAGGCACACGATGCAAGATCACAGATGACACCAGAGGCACGATGTTTGGTAACGAGGTTCAGCCGAAGCCTACATCCCCGGGGCATGACTACGGGCGCTCCTCCCCAATATGCAATACCAGCCGCTACGAGGTCCCGGCGAGAGCCGCCTCCTCCCTGCGGCCTATCGCTATGTCGTCATGGTTACAACAACGGTTCTCCTCTCATATTTATGAGGAGCCCGGGATACATGAGCCCGACACCAACTCAACACCCTACCGCTAGTACAACTCGAAGTCCTAAGCGTAACCAACTCGTACACTATATTCGACACATATTCTAACAAACTCCACCTTGGCGAATATTGCACCATCCTGAAGCCGTCATGTGCGAACATCCACGTACACGGACTTGAGTTGTCGACTTTGCAGCTCACGTAGAACCGCCCGACGAATCTAACGCCTTAGACTCGCCGCCCGAAGAGAACACCGCTATCTCTGCAACTCCATCTTCCATGACTCCACCTGCAACGGAACATCCTTGTAACTTGTGCAAATTTGATGTCGCCCTCTCTCCTATCATCGCAATCTTATCGCCCTCCATAATCGTCATGGTCTTCCCATCCGGCTCAGCCCGGAACAACAAACCACCACGATGTAAAGCTCCAAGCGAAATTAGATTCCTCCGCAGCTCCTGCACATGCTTAACACCTCGAAGCACTCGCTCAACTCCGTCTTGAGTCTTGATCTTGATCTCACCTATTCCAATAGCAGGGTGTCCCCTGTTATCTCCCAAATAAGCCTTGCCAAAATCACCTGACTTGTACGAAGAGAACCACTCCCTATGGTGTGTAGTATGAAATGAGCTTGCCGAATCTAACATCCACGCTTCCGTTGACTGTGTCTTGATAGCTACTGAGAGAACATCACCGTCGCTATCCGAGTCACTCTTAGAAGTTGCCACACTAGCACTTGATCCCTTCAATTTTTCTGGACAATCCTTTTTCACATGTCCCCACTCATGACAGTCAAAGCACCGCACCTTCTTCTTCCTCTTGCTCGTTCCTTCCACCTTCACCCTCGCGCGCTCACCCCTGACCAGCAAACCTTCAGCTTGAGGTTCCTCCACTGCATTGTTCTTCCTCCTTTGATCTTGAGCCAATAACGCTGCAGTAACATCCGCAATCTTGATGGATTCCTTGCCGTACGTCAGAGTCGTGACCGTGTGCTCATATGACGGTGGTAATGAGCATAGAAGAATTATTGCCTTGTCTTCATCATCAAGCTTCACATCCAGCTGACCCAGATCCGTGACCATTTGATTGAAGACATTAATGTGCTCTGTCAGATCCGACCCCTCCTGCATCTTCAGCCCATACAACTTTTGCTTCAAATACAGCTTGGTTGTCAAAGTCTTCGACTTGTACTGACTCTCCAGCTTGTCCCAGATTTCCTTTGGTGTAGTTAACCCGATGACATGGTACATGACATGGTCAGACAGACACAGCCGTATGGTTGCAGCTGCTTGCGCCTGCTTCTCCTCCCACTCGTCACCCTCCATCTTGTCCGGCTTCTTCTCCTTCAAAGCAACCGAAAGACTTTGTTGTGCCAATAAATCTTTCATCCTTATTTGCCACAAGCCGAAGTTGCCGCTGCCATCAAACTTCACCACCTCAAATCTAGCACTCGTCGGCGCCATCCCGCCAACACACGGCTTCACCGGTCCCTTGATGCCGGTCGTACCGCCCGATCCGCTCGCCTCGTTGTCCTCAACAGCAAGCGAGTCGACCTCCTCCTCGACGTCCTGCACGACCACGTCGTTGGTCGCCAGTACGCCTTGACAACGACGTCTTGATCACCCGCCTCGAGTTCCTCTATGCTGGCCGCAATCAAGATCCTCCGCCGTGCACTGGAACAGGAGCCCGCCGCACGCCAACCTTCAGTCTGCACAAAACGATCTCCGCTTTGAACTACTGCCTCAATTTCGTGCCTCGCTCCAATGCCCTGTGCTGCGCCGATCCCTCTGGTTTTGTACCCGTCGCGAGACCTGTCCCTGACCGAGTCGAACAGGTACCCGAGGCCGAACTGCACTCAACACACGCCACCACAACGCAAGTCGTGGCCATCGCGTATACGTGTAGAAGTCCTGATCGGTCTCTGCCTGTCAAAAGAATCCAAAGCTGATCCACCCGTGTGCATGCTTCACAAGGAATATTTTATTCCAACCTGTGGATGCACCGGATCCTTCCTTGTCTTGTTCTTTTGATCGACTCAAACTCTGACCCGAGTCACCCGACTCCATGTTGGCCACCACGCCATAATATGCTGCTAATCATGCACGTGGCCCCGTGGCTCCACCTCCGAGTCCAATACTCCTCTCGTGATCGATCAGGAAACAAATTTACCAGGCCAGCAGCTACGCGCTCCCGCAACCGAGTACTCCACGGACAATACGTACGAAACGTCACGTACGCCGTATGCCCGTCCTTCTTGCGCCTGCACACACCGCCGAAACTCCATCGCGTAAGCTCTCGTCTCCGGTGCCGATCTCACACGGTTCTCCGCCCCTCCGGAGGCTGTCCGGCCTCGGAGGGGTAGGGAACCTGATGAGCGGCATCCGGTTTGTATAGGCTAGTTCTAGTAGGTTCTAGAAGCTAGGCCTTAGTCTTCCCTAATGGGGATTTTTGGTGCTCCCTGCTTCTTTGGGCTGATGGAGGCGACGTGCTTTCCATCGAAGTTGCAGGGTGGCTGCTGCTCCTCCTAATGATGGAGGGTGTTGCCAGGAGTTTGGCCTGGCTTCCTCTTTCTCGACTTCGGCATCTCCGGCGAGCGACGGCGAGGTTGTGACGAGGATGGCCCTAAGCTGAGCTTCAGCAATGGCTTCTTCGACACCTCCGCTGGTTTCCCCGTCTTGGCCGGCGATTCCGTCGCGAGGTCTTTAGGGTGCTTTGCCTCGCGTCGTCGTCGACGGTGAGGTCTTTTGTGCTAGCGGAGTCTGCGCCGGGAGTGGTCCTGGCAGGCTTCGTGCTGGCGGTGTTTTCCGGCGTCGGAGTTGCGGAGGCGACGGCGCGTTTCCTGGAATAATTTTCCCTTGCTCTCTCCGTCTCGGTGGCGATGGCCTCCCCGTCGCCGTCGGGGAGCTCGTGGAGTTGGGGTCCGTCGGGCCTCGTTGGGGAGTTTCTCTTGTTTCTCAGGTACCCTCTCGCGCGTGGAGCCACAATGGGAGGGCGACGTCCCCGTCGCACACCAGATTTCGTAGATCTGGTGATTTCTCAAAGGACGCGGTTGTTTCGGTGGTGTGTAGGTGTAGGTCTGGTAAAGTTTGTAGGGGTGTGTGCGTGATGTATGCGTCTCTATGTACTGAACAGATACTACATCTATGCATTGCAGTTTGAGAGGGTTCAAAAAAAAAAAAAGAAAACTCCATCGCGTATCATCTGATCAACATCATCGTCCGCGCACCGCTGCAACTCCGTCGCACGCATAGCACGTCGACCCTGTCACAGCGCCGCACCCTCGCGCACATGCGCGAGCGTGTCACAACCGTAGCCTTCTGCACCTTCCGACACAATCTGCTTGCGTGTCGCGATGCCGCCTCGTGTAACACCGGTCACATCACCTTCTCGCGATGCTCCCACTGCTCCAATCTCTCCGGCCCCGCCACGTCTGGCCACCGGTGTGATCCCGAGCCGAAGCCGCCGTCCTGATCGCAGCGTCTTCATAGCCACTTTGCCGGTTTGATCACCACGTACGTCTAGCTGATCCTCACCGACTGCAGCTCACCGAACGGTCTAGGCCGCCTGCCTAGAGTGTTCAACACCACCGATCGGATCGCCGATCGCCGCCATGCTTCACCTTGCACCGCATCAAGCAGTCTTCGCAGCGCCCGTCGAGCATGATCCTCGCACCTCCACGGTAATCTTCCGCATCACCTCTAGATCCAATCCAACCATGGCTCTGATACCACTTGTTAGCGCGGCCCGGCTCGCCATACCCGCGAGCCCATACCGCCAGCCCAGGTCCCATGGGCTGCAAGCCCAATCGGAGTCACGACTAAGGTCATGGACCACCTCAACCCAAAAGACTAGCCTGATAGGTTAGGTTCCCTCCACCTTATAAGTCGGGCTCCCTCATCATCAATATTCGATGTGGGACTAAACCCAACAATCTCCCCCATCACACATCGGATGGCCCCATCTCCCCTTCACATCCGGGTGGACACCCCTCCGACAGCCCGTTAACCATGTGGTCTGGGAGACCCATTCCGACGGTCCGATTTCCGTGTGAGGCCCGGGAGATGTTCCGAGTTTCAGACCAATGGCTCTGATACCACTTGTTAGATTATACGCACGCGGAAGCAACGGATTGATCTAACAAGGCACACGATGCAAGATCACAGACGACACCAGAGGCACGATGTTTGGTAACGAGGTTCAGCCGAAGCCTACATCCCCGGGGCATGACTCCGGGCGCTCCTCCCCAATATGCAATACCAGCCGCTACGAGGTCCTGGCGAGAGCCGCCTCCTCCCTGCGAGCCTATCGCTATGTCGTCATGGTTACAACAACGGTTCTCCTCTCATATTTATGAGGAGCCCGGGATACATGAGCCCGACACCAACTCAACACCCTACCGCTAGTACAACTCGAAGTCCTAAGCGTAACCAACTCGTACACTATATTCGACACATATTCTAACAGCGTGTCCCTTCTGCGCCGCTCCTGCAGTCAATTTCGGTGACGGTCAAGCTTCGGCTCTCGTTCTCCATGGGGATTGGGGAGATTGGGCTCGTCCTAACTATGCAGCATCCCCGGCTTGATTTTTGCAGCAACCAATCTGTCCGTGGACTGATTATTTCCCTTTTCGGTTTTATATAAAACAATGGAGGGAGAGGCACAAGCCGCACAAGAGTCAGCTTGATATACGAGTAGGACTAAAGACAAACTCTAACCAAGTTTCTACTATGTCCGAGCATATACGTTTTTTTTATTCTGTATCTTTATATCATTAATTAGACAATCGTTTCTACTAAATGATTGCTAGCTCCTTGATGGATGCAAACACAAGATAGATGTTCATACTCTTCTTATGTCAAGTACATTTTTGTCCCTGAGGTACGATAAAGGGACCACCTAGCTAGGAGCACATTATGCTTGCCCCTGGTCAAAATTATTGTAGTTTTCTGAAATTGACATAAACTTGTAGTTTTGTAAGGTTTGCTCAACGGTTTTGCTATATCACACTCGAGTGTTTTGGAGCCAGCCAGCACTCGAATTTTTGTGCCAAGGCAGCGAGGCATATTCTCCAACTCCGGTGAGTCTTCCCATCTCCGGCGAGCCTACGACGAGTTAGTGTTCCTGGTTAGGGGTTGGGGTTGGGGCTGGGGGGCTCACCAGAATTGCCGGACTTAGAAGGAGGGCCCAGGGGAGGGAGTTCGGTGGTGGCGGAAAGACGGCGGAGGCGGTGGGGGTACCGCCAGAACGGGCGGCGTGAGACGGCGGTTGGGCCAGGGTTGGGGTGGGGGCGAGGAAGACGACGGCGGCGGTGGAGGCGGTGGGGGAAGGGGGTAGGAAGGGGGCGGCATCAGAAGGCTAGGGGCAGAGACGTTGGAGGAAGAAGAATGAAGGAGCCCTCGCTGGAGGTTGAAGAAGAAGTCTCATCCTTTGGATTCTAATATGATGGCTGCAAAATTCGAGTGCTCACATCCAACAAAACACTCGAGTGGGCTATAGACATTCTTACTCAAAGACTGTTTGATTCCCGTTCAAAAAAAAAAAATAGACTATTTGATTCAAGAATACACAGAACACACAACACGTGGAACTGAATCGTCACGGTTCCAGCTTCATTTTCGTTCTTTCAGATACGGACACGCATTGTATACAATTTAATCTGTGCACGTATAGATCCGCTGCTGAGAAAACCATCCTGGGCCGCATTGTTGTTAGGTCGAGCCCCATCGCCCCATGGAGAACGAGAGCCGCCGCCGCCGCTGCCTGGCCGCCGCGGGCACGGACTGCAGCCGGGGAGGAACCACACGCGCGGCCGTGCCCGTCGGAGCGACCACCATCCACGACCTCGCCGACGTGCTCCTGGAGCTCGTCCTCCTGCGCGTGCGCTCACATCGCTGCCTCGTCCGCGCCGCGGCCGCGTGCCGGCCATGGCGCCGCGTGATCGCCGACGACGGCTTCCTCCGCCGCTTCCGCTCCCTTCACGCGCCGATCGTGCTCGGGCACTTCTACGCCGGCGCGAGCACCAAATTTGTCCCGTCTCACACACCGCTGGTGAAGGCCGTCGCCGGCGGCCGCGACATTAGCAGCCGCGTGTCTCTCGACTTCCTTCTCCGCAAGTACAGCGGCATCGGCGATCTGTTCTGTTCCTCTCCGACTGCCGTGGCGGGCTTCTCGCCTTCATCCGCTCGGATTCCAGCGTCATCTTGTGCGATCCCTGGAAGAAGCAATACAGGGTGCTAGTGCCCCCATCGACGCCGCCGGAAGTTGGTTCTTCCACGGTGCGTTCCTTCTCGACGCCGACGAGATTGGCACTGCGAGGGTGCAATGTGTCTGTGGTCGCTACAACTACGACGAACAAAATCGCAGGATCACAGCTCAGGTATCCGTGTTCTCGGCGATGGATGACCACTGGCTCTTGTTAGCCAGCACGGTTATCGTAGATAATCCGCTTTTTATGGCAGCTCTTATTCTAGGTCTAGGTGCATCAGGACGGAATCTAAACCAATAAAGAACCAGTTACGAGAAAAATCAGTTTTACCCTGCCAGACCTTACCCATCTGTAGATTAACCGTTGATTTACACCCTCTCCCTTTTAATCTACCGTCCAAACCTGCCAAAACCGTCCCCACATACGTCGTCACGGGACAAGAGGGACGTTACAGCGTCATTCTACGTTGAAAAAACCTGACATGCCGATGTTTTTTCTCACCCGGTCATTTTCCTAGCCGCCCGCAACCCCGCACGCGTGATTGCCGGTCACATTTCCTTCTTCAACTCGATTCACTTCCATTCTTCTTCATGGATTCCTTGGAACGATTGTTCCAGACGAGACCGAGAGAGAAGGGAGAAGGCCCCAACCAGAGCGGAGAGAGGGAGAGGAGAGGGACCTGGGCTGGGTCAGAGGACCTGCGGCGGCGGCCGCGTGGAGGGCGTACATGCCGGTGGAGGAGGCGCCGCCGGCGGAGGTCGGGATCCACCGCTAATGTTCAACACGCACTCCACCCTATCTCGATGGACGGCGGCGACTCCAGCACCGGCAGTCGGCGGCGCCCAACTGGCGGACGCTCGCGGTGGTGTCTCGACCCATCCGCCACCGCCTACGGTCCAGCGCTGGCCACCCGCACCGTCACGAGCGAGCCGAGCGACGACATCGAAACACGAAAAGCCGGCTCCGGCAGGCAGCTGCGGCAGTGGACGGCGGGGCTGCGCGTGGCGTCACCCTGTATCTTGGTTTGTGGCCCTGCGTTGGGGACTGCGTGCCGGCGGAAGCCTGGTTCCTCCCCTCCCGATCTGCTCCATGCTTGTGCAAGATTGACACCAGGAGCAAGTAAGTCAAAGTAGATTCAATTTCTCTCTCGATTTTCAGGATGCCCCCCAACGCCACGCAGATTCGAAGCAAAATTGGTGCCCAATGTAGTTGGAACACATGTATCAGTAGCAGTAGTACACTCTTCCAAAGTTCCAATTATTGTTGCAAATGCTCGAAACACCTTCCAATTGCACTTTGTGCAGCAAAGTAGAGGGAGGGAGCACGTGAGCCACGACTCTTACCTCTCAGCGTTTGCCCTGCCCCTGAATGCACGTGTTCGACGAAATGCTGCAGCAAGCGACTCCTCATGGTCTCCCCTCTTGCAGGCAGATAGGGCTTTGCTTCAAAAGTACTACGTACTGCTACCACTGCTATAGGGGAATGCTGCTCAGAGCTTGCCACCGAAGTTGCTTCCCAATCATAAAGGTATGTATACTATTCATCTTATTTTGGGATGGAATATAGTTACTGCATCTTTTAATTTATATTGTAGCCTCTGTTAATTATGTTGTTTTTTTCATTGAAGCTGTGGCACTCATGTTTTCTGGGAGCATAATGTTGTCCAATATTATTTCTAAAATAATTCATTAGCTGTGAGCAGTCTTCAGGTGGGAAAAATTGTGCGTGTACACATGCATTTCTCCTTGACATGATATGTTGCTGTCTTTCTTTCTAATATAAGAATTATTCTCTTAAGGGTGCCCTGCTAATTCAAATTATAGGAAGAACTAGAAAATTTTAGTTGGTCTTGTCCCATCTGGTTCCTCCTTCACATGTTATTTTAGATGGTTATAATCTGTTTTGCATGTATTTACCTTGGTCATGCCGCAGTGTTACTAAGTCAGTTGGTTGGATATGAACCTTGATCACAATTTCATTGTTTTTGCATCATTTTTTTATCAGGTTGGATGACTGTGGGAGACAGAGAAATAACAGAGCCAGATTAAATATTGTGACGGATGGTCAGGTTTTATGTTTTCCTTCTCTGTACAGATCAGGTGTAATTATTGCGATGTCTAATTTCTTTTTTTCCATTGGTTGCCTATAAGATGGACTCCTGATATCTAATACATTTAGGTTGGATTTTCTCAGTCCGCTCCGCCACTGCGTTTCCTCCCAAGTATCAACGGATTGGAGGCGGCGCCGCTCTCTTTCACTGACAGAGAGGGTGGGCTAGAGGCGGAGCATGGTGCACGGCGCATCGATCCGGCGCTGCTTCCTCTTCTTCAACTGCAGTACCTATATGTCCTGGTATCCCTCCTACAGATCTTTCGTAAGATCCTTCCCAATCACAAATTTTTGGTTTCGTTTGCTTCCTGCCAGACCAACTTTGTTCCTTGCAATATAGTGTTGTTTGATTTCATCTCTATTTAGGCATGTGTACACAGCTCAAGCTACCAATTCAATAGTGAAGAAATCAAAATATTGTAAGAGTTCAGCACATCCATTCTTTTCGGCATTCCACGATCTACTCAATGGCGGGCGGCAGACGGATCCGGTGCCAGCGGCGGGCGCCTCATCTTGGCTTGCATGCGGCACAGCATTGCCCATGCGGCCGGGCGTTCGACGGCTGAGGCCTCCAGCAGGCCGCCATATTGGTGAGCATTCCTCTCTCCTCTCTCTCTCCAACTCTCCCGTTACTGCTCTCTCTGACAGCAGCCAAGCCTCAGGGTTCAAGCCTGCTATCTTGATTTAACCTACCTGAAGCTGGTGAGGGAGGACAGGGCTCTAGCGCGTGGCAGCATATATGCCATTGTCCAGAACTACAAGGTGCTGCAGGACTTCTTAACAAGCTAACAACTACCAAGGTGAGATTGTCTTCGTTCCCTTCTAAAATTCTGCGAAATTGATCGAAATTTGTCTGATATTGATCGAGTCAGACTGCCAGTCATCAGTGCTACATAATACTTGTTCTGTTTGTATTCTTATGTGCACTGGACCAAAAGTTCCTTAAAGTGACACATTTGAAGTAATATAAAACATGAAGTAGCAAGTGCATCTGCTCAAGGAACTATGGCCTGGGTTGATATGCAGTAGCAAGTAATCTAAAATATGCAGTGTTGCTCTCTGAATTTACTCTGAATTTTTATTTCTTGATATCCAGTGCTTTACTCCATTCATTCAATCTTTACATATTGCTCTGAACATTCTTAGCCGGCCCGAACTAACAATATGTGATATATGCATTTTCTTAAAGAAGGGCTGATCAATGCTTGCATTGCAGCGTTGCAAATTAGCATGTGTAATGGTTCAGATGTCATATAACTGTTAGTACAACATGAGTTGTTGTGATCTGATGTGAACATTATTGTTGGCTATGGATTGATGTCCAACCTCATATGTCATATCAGAGTCATTAGAAATTGTTCTCCTCAATTTTTCAATTGGCTCATATTTTCTTATAATCATCCCTGCAGAAAGAACTAACGAAATGCATGACTGAAGATCAAAAGCAGCTGCCAAGTTTATCGGTGTTGCTGAATTGATGAAATATTCAGTAAGGAGCATGGCATAGGATGACACTGATGGGGCGCTACATATCATTGAGATTCATGAACAAAGGTAAAAGTGTTCTCTTTTTATTGTTGGGCGATATTCGCTTACAATTAATCATTCTCAATTACTCGGAGAAAATGAATATTTTGTTTTCTGGAGAAAAATGAATGAAACATGAAAAAATTGGATAAGCGAGATGTGAGCCTTTTTATCTGTCAAAATGATTTTTCCAGTTAGGTGTCCTTTTTTTTCAAAGATGCATGTCCTTGTAGCCCAAACATAGAGCGGCTTTGTGCTCTTTATTTCGCATTTGGCACTTAAAATTGGATTTTTCATTGTACTGTGAGCTCACGCGACACCATGCTCATGCCCACAGCGATCTTCTTGAAATGGAAGATCGGGAGCTAATTTCTTCTATGTTTTCTAAGTGCCATGCGCCTGTATTGACCAGTGACCACTTTAATTTTTGCCACTGGATTGATATGAATTTGGGAGGAACTTCACTGACAAATGCTTCTTTGTTGATTCTGCAGGTGCTTTAGCAACCAACCAACCAACCAACCAACCATGTTTGGCACTTCTAGGGGATTGATCACCAATTTCCCCAAGTCTGTGACACCAGCATGCCTTTCATACTGTCATACATTTTCTTAAAACAAGACCACCTTGCATTGTAATCTTTTTCACCTGAAGTTGCTCACCTGAGACGAGCCTTACAGTGTTACACGTGTAAACATATTTCGCCAGTTTTCTCTACATGTGTAAACATATTTTATTTCTTAATATATTCCATTCTGATAGTGGTTTTCGGATGCCTTGCCATGTTATTTGAAGTGTCCTTTCTACTAGAAATTTTACGTTTCATTTAAGTCCGAAGTTAGTATATGCCTGTCCATGTACAATATTTCTGTTCGATTATTAAATTTTCATAACATACTAACAACCATGTATATATTTTAGGCCAAAATTTTGACTTTCCACTATTCTCTCCAGTTTTTGTTTCATGATCCTTTTTTTTCTCTTTTCCTTCTACGTCTCCATGCAACTCTCTGGTCATGCTTTCCATTCTCTTTTCAAATTCAAACTCCTTGTGTAATGTCCTCTCCATGACACGAGTGAAATGACATCCGTATGGCTGGTGATCAATGGCACGAGTGCGTTTATACCTGATCTAACCGAAAGTTTGAACTATCCTTTCGTGATTCTTTCAAAATTAATAAAATTTAAATTGTAATTGTAAAAGAACATGTAGTCAGGTTGCTTATAATTCTTGTGAACCTACCAAGTGATGTAATTTTTTAATCACGTGCGTGACGCACGTGCATTAGTACTAGTATGAGTAAAGTTGGGGGCTCTATCTTCTGGTCCGTCAAAGGATTCTATGTCTGCCAGTTTAACCAGAGCACGGGCGCGTTCTCATCCTTCTGCTTGCCACCTGGGACGGCAAAAAACGACGGGAATAACCATGGTTATGAAAGGCGGAAGCTCCGGGTCGTCGGCAAGGACGATCGAGCAGCGCGCGTTGTCTGTATTGTTGATGAAGAACTCCAGGTGCTTCAGCTTGTGGAGGGTGGCGGGATGTGTGTGGAGGAGAAGAGAGTCAACTTGTCCGAGCTATGCAACACCATGGCGGGGCCAGATCGGTCATGGCATTTTCTGGAATTGAGCAAGGCGGTGGCCCCAGGCTGCGTCGTGCTATCACCTGATGAGAAGTGCACGTGGATGTTCTATGTGGATGTCGAGAGCATGGAAGTGGAGCGTGTGAAGAGGAGGAATTAGCACTACCGACTGCTGTTCCCGTATGAACTACCTTGGACGCCGACCATCAAGGCGTGTCTATAAGGCAAATGGAGCATGACATGGATGCCACTGGTGTTTTGTGGTTCGTCTTTGTGCCTTTAATCTGCACCATTTGACCAAGACTGCTGTGACTTCCCTTACATAAAGGTACTGCTTTCCTGAAACTAGATCATGGTACTGCTTTTGAGCCAAGTAACTTTGGGGTAAACAGTATGACTTTTTTAGGCTCTATGTGTTAACTACAGTTTCTTGACAACTCTTTTTCTGCTAGAATACAAAAGAGTCATACTGTAGTTTTTTTTTGTTTTAATGTTTCATTTTTATCTTTCATGATAGCATAAACATTGTGGTTATATATCTTCACGAAAATGAGTGTGTTATATGGTCAGATTTAAGTAAACCGTGTCACCGCTCATTGAAGGAACGTTTTACAAAGGCATCTGATCGGCATAGTTGCTTATTCTTGCCATATCTATTCTCACGTGTCCGTGCACATATAAGGTTTCAATTCTATATATCTTTATGAAAAGCAATACATGTACTATATACAAGATATGCATACAATCCACACACGCCTCGATGAAGAAATTCACTTCCAGATATACAAAATTATTGAATAATTTTTTACAAAACTGCAATGCTGCACAGCTGGGACAAGCACGAGCACGAGTGGCCCATGGAGTGAGTGGAAGCGGCCGAGGAAGCCATCGGTGGCAATCATAAAAGATTGAGAGTTCAATCATAAAAGTTTATTAGATGATGAAATATTGCATTAATCCCAACCTTGGCCTTGTACAAAGCTACAACCTCACATGGCTTGACTCTCTGGAAAATTGTCTATAGTAAAATAGATGGGAATAATTGTTGATCACTTTTACCCAAAACAATTGATGGGACCATAAAATGTGCCTCGTCCTAAAACCCCTTTCGATGGTAAGATAGATCAAAGGGCCTAGAAACGCTAGAATGGACCGAATAAGCACATACTCTGTTATTTGAATTATATAAAAGGAATTAATTGGTGCTAAAGCAATGTTCTAATGAAATTATTCTTCTGAGAGTTATTCTAATGGCATTTATTAAAATATTAGCTGTACAGATATATTAAATTGTTGTTTATTATCTTACCTTTGCCATATTAGAATAAATCAATATATCGAGTACATTTCAATATTTCAAACTCTTCTTACATCATTATACAATGTTTTTTTCTACTGAATGGTTGCTAGCTTTTTGATAGATGCAAACACAAGGTCAATGTTGATACTCTTCTTATTCAAGTAATTTTTTTTCCCTGAGATTGTAATATAGCTGAATTGTTTGCTTAATAATATGGACACCAAGATGGGCTTCGCTGCGATAAAGCAACCGCCTAGGAGGACATTTATGCGGGCGCCCGTCGCTTCCGCCCTGGTAGGACGGAAACAAGGCGTAGCCCACCCCAACAACACAGCAGCACAATCGACGCGAGGCCCACTACAAAAAATTAAAGGCCCAGTGTTCTGGCCCAATAGAAACAGGTCGTCTTCTCCACTCCTCTCCAACCCCGACGACTTAAGCGCCATGGCAAGCAGTAGTGCTCCAAGTCCAGATAAAGAAATTGAATGTTCCGTCATGAGAGATTGAATGTTCCACCACAAGAAATCAAATGTTCCGCCGCTAGAGATCGAATGTTCTACCAACAAAAAACAATTGTTCTTCCACAAGAAATCGAATGTTCCACCAACAAAAACCAATTGTTCTACAATAAGAGATTGAATGTTCCACCATGGAAAGTCGGATGTTCCATGAAGCCAACACAACTGTTCTTGGAGAGGAGGCAAAAGAAACGGCCCTGCTGGCTCTGTGGCCAGCACCGGCGAGCATGGTCTGCCGTCCGCCACGACGCGGACTCGACAGTGGCCAGCATCCACGGCTCCTTTGGTCTACCCGGCTTCGGGCACGGGGTGGGCACACGCACTCAGAAGCAGCAAGATCCGGATTAAGCGGTATGTTGAAAACAGGGGCGGGGGTGGGCGGACGGAGGTTTGGTTTTGCCGTGGGCGGCAGCGACTGTGACACCCCATGTCAATGAAATGCAGCTTGTGCAATCAACTCAACTGAACAGGAACTAAAAGCAATTCAGATTCAGATTCGAAATTCAAAATGCAAACAATTGTCAAACCAAGCCTTGTGAAGGAATTCAAATTTATCAATAACAACTTGGCCAACCAAAAATACCAGTGGATGCAGGTCTGAGAGAAATATTTTTGTGAATTTATCACGGTTTTTGAAATTCATTTGGATGCCCAAATAAATCCCTAAAGCTCAGAAAGTACTCAACTTTGACCAGCTGCAGTTTCAAATCTACTTGGAGTTCAGCTGTGCATGTTGGCCAGTTTGAGGCGCAGATCATGAGCTTTCAGATGAGATCATTTCGTGAATTTACGAGTTTGTTTACTATTTTAAATGGTGTCCACAAGTTTGAGGGAATTCACAGTTTGGAAAATTCGGTAAATGGAAAAGATGCCGAAGGGCCCGCATGCCAGCCTCATCTCTCTCACTGAAGCCGTCCGAACTCGTCCGCCGTGTGGCCGCCGGCGTACGGACCGCGCCACGCTCCCTGGCCCCGCTCCCTCGACGCGCAGCGGCGTCAAGAACACACCCCGCTCCTCTACCGGCTTTCCCCCATTCGCCGCCAGCCCCAACCCTAGCGCCACCGCTCCCAAGCTCGCTGCCCATCGCCATTGCTGAGCCCGAGCTCTGCTCGTCGCTGTTCGCCGTCGTCAAGCCTCTCCCGGTTGAATCATCCCACCCAAGGCTTCACCGAGACTCCTTCCCATTCTGCCATGGCTCCCCGGTCCTTCTTCTCCGCCGTGAGTTCGTGATTCGGCGCGTCCTCTCCGAGTCCGGCATTCCGAGCCGTCGTCGCGCCGCCGCGCAATTCGAGCTATCTGGTGAGCTTCCCCTCGATTCCTTGCACCTAGAACTACTTCACACGCAGGCGCACCCCTTTGACCCTGTCTTCCGAGGTTCCGCGCTCCAGGTCGTCGTCGCGCCACTTTTCCCCACCGCCGGCCTTCTTCCCCGCGCGACTCCCTCGGTGAGCTCCACCTTCAGCTACGCCTCGACGCCGACACGCCGCAGGTCGACGCTTCCCGCGACTCCGTGAAGCCGAGGCACCAACGTGTGCACCTCCCCATCCACCACCGTGAACTCGTCGCCGTGCCGAAGCTCCGCCCCTCGTCGTCGCTCGTCGCCGACCAACCTCCGGCCATCCTCACCCGCTCCAGCTCGTCGAGGTGAAACCTCCGTTCCAAGATCTCTCTTCCTGCGCTAACCCTTCGTCATTTGTCCGTCGGAAGCTTCGGTCCGGCGAGCGTGCCGCCGCGCTCCGGCGACCACTCCGGCCACCACATCCTTGACCAGAAGGTTAGGATCCGGTGTGCCTGTGCAGGATCTCGTGTGGCCACGTTTGTGGCCCCGCGTGTGTCCTCGCGCGTGAGTGGCTGGATCCCTTGTGGCCAATCCCGATCCGGTGCGACCCCGATTCTGTGGCCACCATGCGGCTCGGATCTGATTGGTCCACCAAAATTTAAATCCTTTTTCTCGATTTAGTTAATTTATCAGAAATCACAGAAACTTGTAAAATGCATACTAAATCGAATACACCTCAGAAAAATGAAAATCAATTTTGTTGGACTCCTTGTGCTCTGATCTATCCAGTTCTAGTATCAAATCACCTAATACAATTTATCTGTTTCCTGTATAAATACGTTTATGCATATATTGTTTAATTCATAATAAATTCCTGTTGCTCCATAAATCCTGAAATTTTTCATACTTGCTAAGAATAGTATTACACACTTACAGAACATTTTCCACTTTCATATAATGTTTAATTATTTTCCTATGATTTAAATCGTATTCGGCATTGTTTAACTCATTATAAATAATCCATATTACAACACATCATCTAACTTCACTGTAAATTACTTCCAGGGATGCTCTTCACCAGAAAAATGCCACTGGACATAAATTAAGTTCTAAATTAATTTTACAAATTAACCTACCTAAGTTAATGTAAGTAATTAATAACTAAACAAAAGTAATGAAGGAAATACTTCAGACGAAAGTAATTAATCAAGTTAAGCATTTGCACTTACAGTGTAAATGACTGTTCCATAAATAATTAAATATTAATTACATCATGTTATTGCATCTAACTTGCATTTCCTTGTCATGACGTATAGCTATCGAGGTGATCTAGGAGCAGGCGGAGGACCATGATGCTGAGCCACTCAGGAGGAGCCGCTGACTGATCCCTTGCTGACCGTGCTAGTGATAGCGTCGTTCCTGAGCCAGGCAAGCCCCGGTGCATGCCTCCCTATTTAGGATTTTTGTTTATCACTTGTTTGGGGCTAGTAATTGTTTGTGCATTATGTTTATTAGGAGTTGATGTGAAACCTTAGAACTGCATTAGGACTACCCTTCCATATCCTACCTTTGGGTCCTATTTTTGTAGATGTGGTCCTGGTTACGTTAGAACTTGCTATACTTAGTGGCTAGTGGACGGCAGAAGACGAGTGGTAGGTCCCACTCGCATTATTGGAATCACCCTGGATTGTACTAGATGGATTTAGGATTTGTTGAGACCGGACGGGGGATTGTTCGTATAGGATGGTTGTAGAAAGCTGGGCCTTCATGGTGGTAGCCCCGTCTGTGTCGATTAAGGACCGTTCGTTGTTGACCCTGTTGAGCAAGTTCGAACGTACTGATCACATGCTAGTGTTTTATGGGTCTAGTAAACTTAGTAGCTTAGCAATCGTGGGGACGAACCTTATCCTGCTGCTACGGAGGGAATAGGACAACCTATGGGCAACGGCTGGGCCGGGTGTCGCGTGGGGGTGGTCCCGATATTCTGCCGGGAGCAGCAGCTAGACTTCGGCCTTGCGGGGGCTTTGTAAAAGGTTGCCATATGTGGTGCCTTTGTGCTGCATATGTCGTGTGGTCAGGTTTCTCCTGCAGGATGTACATCGATGCCGCCGCTCTCGGTCATGTGCAACCTTGCTCACTGAGTCACCTCGTAGTGTGATATGTTATTGATGATGATGCTCTAGTACTGTTATACTGATATCTTATTACTGTTATATTTATATCTATTACTGCTATATTGCTTGTCTGATGTATTGTTACTCATACTTGTTTTAGAGATACATGCACTGTTTTACTGGTTAAGTACTTAATCTGAAATAAAACTTGAAAGTAAGGACCAAGTAATTAGTGCGGTTTATGCTTATGAGTCAGCCTACCCTTTTGTAGCCTTGCATATTAGGAGTCGGCTGTAGTTAGTCACGTTGACGGGTAAGTCTTGCTGAGTAACTAGTACTCAGGGTTTGGCTCTTTATGTTTTTGTGCAGGTAGTATTATTTCTACTGCTGCTTGGTGGAGTTCCTTCAGGTCCACATCACGGGCTTCGATGTGCTGCCATATACCGTCGAGTGTTGTAGAATTGGTATAGTTGAGACTTCCGCTGTGCTACTCACGTGTTTTAAATCATTTGAGACTTGTAATAACTTAAAGATGTAAAATTTTTGCTTTTTATGTGATGTACTGTTGTGTCTGTTCATCAGCACGTACCGACTCGATCCTGTGAAAAGCGGAGACGCTACAGCGACGAACGCCCCATTTATGCTCACCCTTGTTATCCTTTTCTGAACTTAACACAAACTGTTATAGTTTTGTAAAGTTTACTCACAACTATTTGATTCAAGAATTAAACAAAACACACACACGAAAAATTATTGATGATTGAAAACACAAAACACACGGAACAAAACCGTCACGGTTCCAGCTTCTATTCGTTCTTTCAGATACGGACACATCATACAAATCAATCTGTGCACGTACAAATAAAATCAGATCCGCTGCTGAGAAAATCATCCTAGGCTTGTCAGGTCGAGCCCCATCTCCCCCCATGGAGAACGAGAGCCGCCGCCGCAGCCGCCAGATCGCCGCCGGCGGGGAGTGCAGACGGGGATGTGCCACACGCGCGTCCTTGTCCACCAGATCGACCCACATCCACGACCTTGCCGACGAGCTCCTGGAGCTCGTCCTCCTGCGCGTGCGCTCACACCGCTGCCTCGTCCGCGCCGCGGCCGCGTGATCGCCGACGACGGCTTCCTCCGCCGCTTCCGCTCCCTTCACGCGCCGCTGGTGCTCGGCCACTTCTACGCCGGCGAGATGACCTCCTTTGTCCCCACGCCCACGCCGCTGGGGATGGCCGTTGCCGATGGCGGCGTTAGCAACCGCGTGTCTCTCGACTTCCTCGTCCGCAATTACGGCAGCATCAGCGACCTGTTCCTCTCCGACTGCCGTGGCGGACTTCTTGCCTTCATCCGCTCGGATTCCAGCGTCGTCGTCTGCGATCCGTGGACAAAGCAATCCAGGGTGCTGGTGCCTCCGTCGATGCCGGGACGAGGGTTCTGCCTCGGCGCCTTCCTTCTCGACGCCTACGAGTCTGGCACTGCGAGGGTGCTTTATGTATGTGGTACCTACTACTTCGACGAACAACTCGACACCATGACTGCTCAGGTATCTGTGTTCTCGGCGACGGACGAAAACTGGCTCTTGTTGGCCCGCACGGTCATCGTCGAGAAGGATTTTGTTACCGCAGCTTTTATTCTAGGAGTACTGGGACCGAATATGACCAAAGTAGTGGGGCGCGTCGGAGGATCTATCTTCTGGTCCGTCCAAACATTCTATGTCTTCCAACTTAATGAGACCACCGGAGCGTTCTCATCGTTTTACATGCCTGCGCCAGCCGAAATCAATTGGGACAATGTTGATTATGAAAGGAGGAAGCTCCGGGTCGTCGGCAAGGACGCTAGAGCAGCGCGCGTCGTCCGCATTGTTGAAGAAGAACTCCAGGTGCTTCAGATGGTAGATGGTGGCGGGATCTGTGTGGAGGAGAAGAGAGTCAACATGTTTGAGCTATGCAACACCATTGAGGGGCCGGATCGGTCATGGCATTTCTTGGAAATGAGCAAGGCGGTCCCCTCAGGGTGCGTCGTGCTATCACGTGATGTGGAGTGCATGTGGATGTTCTTTGTGGATGTTGAGAGCATGGAAGTAGAACGTGTGAAGAGGAGGAACTGGCACGACCAACCACTGTTCCCATATGAACAACCATGGACGCCGACCATCAAGGCGTATCTGTAAGATGCGAAGGAGGAGGGCATCAATGTCACTGCCTTTACACTGTTTTGGCCGAGATTGCTGTAACTTTCTTTACATTTGTAGAGCCGCAGTGCACATACTCTTGAAACTAGATGTGGGTAAAATTAATAAATCATGGTATTCCATTTGAGCCAAGTGACTTTGAATTAACTGACACGAAAAATTGGGCTTATTTTTGCTGAATATATATCCTGTGTGTGTTGGGTTGGGGGGGGGGGGGGGGGGGGGATGGGGGTTACGAGTAGGTGGGATGGATAATGAGGTGTGATGACTACCAAACGAGCAACATGACGGATAAGAGAGATTTGGGGAGAATGAAAGGTAATTCATTGCCACGGCGACCCTTCTTGTGTGTGTGTTGGTTGGGGGTGGGGGGCTTGAAGTAACACGCCAAGCAAGGAACGCGACAACAACTCTTGGTCGAGGGGAGGGGCGGTGTTTCTTTTGTGATATACAATACAAACGCTGACACTAACGAACACACAAGGTTTTGAGATTCACAAAGTGACACCACCGGCATCACGCTGTCAACGGGGACGTCGCCTCTAATTGCAATATTAAATAACCATAAAAGTGCAATAACCGTGTCCAGTCTAAGAGTAGAACCCGGGTGGGTTGTGGTTCCATCATAAGAGCATCTCCAACAGGTTAGCTAAAAATAGATAGCTAAAATCCTGATTTAGAGCATCTCCAAGAGTCTAGGTATATTATTAGTTAAATTTAGAGATTTTACCTACTTTGTAAAACAGATACCACCCAAAAACCATGGAGTATTCCAACAGACTATCCAATCTTGACTCTCCATATTCAATATACCCTCCACGTCACCTCTTTTTTGTTTTTTTTGGGCCAAACGGTGATCCAAATTCACTTTCCTCCACGATGATTTACCTGGAGCCTAGACGCATGGCCATGGTATAGCCGCCGCACGGTGCGGGATGCAGAGTTCGTGCAGGCGTTCCTGGACAATGAGCCTCATCGTCATTCTGCAACGATGACGATGCTTGCAGCTTGCAGTAGTAGGCATTGTTGGCTCAGAAGAAATCCACAAGAGGGTGTCGGCACATTCATAAACGACGAGATCGGGAGTGCTGGGATTGGCCAGCAGCGACATGACGATATCGACATGCATGCTTGCTCTCGAATCGGCTGTAGCGGTGGGCCTTGTCGACGGCGAGCATCTGGAGGAGGCCAGGCCGCTCGGGGGGCGACGCGGCCGGCGTTGTCGAGCACGTAGGCGGCCGCCCGTCCCTGCCCAAAGGAGTGGAGCGTGAAGAACGCGTTCCACAGCGCGGCCGCGTCCTGCTCCGCGCCGAGCGCGCGCTCCATGACGTCGAGCGCGCCAGACACTTGTTGCCATCGGCCTTGCGCAGCCGGCAGAAGTAGTAGACCGCCTCGACGAGATGCAAGTCGCGCGGGTGGTCGAGGTTCGCGAGGACGAAGGCCACGACCGGCTCGACGAAATGCGAGTCCCTGAGGCGGCAGAGGTAGCGCAGCGTGTCGCGGCGGACGAACTCGTCGCCGTGCTCCAGGCTGTTGCGGCGATCAGACGAGGGTCCAGTCCATTGCGCCGACTGCCTGCACGCTGCGACGCCCTACTTCCTGCACGCCGCGAGGTAAGACGACGGCGAGGAGGGCGATGGCCATTGGCCAGGAGCGGAAAACGGCGCGCGTTGGACGAAGCCGAGGCGTGGGAACTGAAGTCGGGGCGCGGGAAACAGGGGAAAGCGCGCGGGAGGAGGCGATGGCTAGCGGCCCGGGCTAGCCAAACTTGGCCAGCGCTGCCGGAGGGATGACCAGCGAGAAAATCGGAAGATGGAGATAGAGCAGCAGTTGGATCGCGTTTTTAACCCCATGTTTTGTATATTTGACGAACATGCCTTTTTACATGATCTGTTGGAGATGCTCTTAGCTTTTTTTTTTTTTGAGATTACACAGTACAACTCAGACACTCACAACGCACGCACACTCACCCCTATGAACACACGTACGCAAACCCTACCCCTATGAGTATCTTCGAAGACTGAGCCGGCAAATCCAGAGATACGAAGTCACCACTGGCGTCTCGTTGTCGACGGGAGCGTCGCCTACCACTGAAAGCATAAATGCCGTTAAATCCTTGAAAATTCGCTCCCACGAGGGGTCGAACCCAGGACCTGAGAGGTGTTACTCGGAAGCCTTAACCACTAGACTAAGACCCCTTTCACGGAGATTGACGTACCCCATTTCTGGAGCACTAGCGCTTACTGTATCAGTCCCTGGATCAGACGCTGATACGACACTTACACAGAATGACATCACAGTCTCATACCCTTTATTATATTACCAAGTCTCATTACAAGCCTTTTATTATACAAAAGGTCTTACAACAAAGGCCAGCGGCCTGACTAAAAGAACAGACAACACACCGACAGGCTGGCACAGCAGACACACTAACAACTACTCCAGAGGATGGAACGGCACCACTCCAACAGGCAGACTTGCGTGCAGGCTGAACCCTAATCTTCACCTTCAACAGCTTCAAACTCTGGCTCACCTTCTGAATGATTGAAGCAAGAGTGAGTACTTAAGGTACTCAGCAAGCCTAACACGAGGGGTAAGTTATGCAAGGGGGTTTATCAAAGGATAGGCTGTGGTTTATCACAACAAGGCGTGAAAGCCAAGTTTATGCAAGGTTGTTTTGAAAACAAAGCAGTTCGCAAACTAATCAAGTATCTGTAGAGTTTAGTGGGGTTGGGCGGCCCTGGGAGAGTTACTGTCCATCCCGCCAGTGCCTCAAGTTTTATCACTGGCCGACAACCAGCACACGGCTCCAAACCGGTGTATTCCGAAAACACGCCAAAGATAACTCACACCGAAGTCTAATCGAGTGTGGTCTTTGCTTTCGCGTTGTCCAATACCGTGGAACACGGTTTTCCGGAAAGATTCATAACCTCGGCCGAGGGTGCACAAATTTTCCCACAAGGTAGATAAGTCCTCCACCGATTTTTCGGCTTGAACTTTGCTACTAAAGGTCCCGTACCTGTCAGTATCTCCACAGCATCCACCCACGGGCCAAACCAGGGGTCCATGATTTAAGCATGGCTCAAAATGAGTCTCCGACCGGACCTCGATACCAGGTACATGAATAGTCATGGCTCAAAGGAGTCTCCAACCGGCACCGAGTCTTCTCCTGGCTCCCGCTCACTCCGCAAACCGGGTGGGTATGTAACGCCCTGAAAATCGACCCTAAAAATTTTAAATAAAAATCGAAACTAAATCGGAAGTTTTCAAAACTTTTCAAAAATCCCTCTCTTGTTCTGGACCACACCAACTGGATTTTCCGGTCTGGTCTATTTCTTTCCCTTCTCCATCCTCGCGCGCTAAATTGCCGTCCAGCGCGTTTTTACCTTCACCTACCCAGTGATCGTCATTTATTCCTTCGTATAAGCTGGCACATCGCTCGGCCCCGCACGAGTCATCTCGTCACATTAATTATCCCGAATGACCTGACGACACTATGCACTATGCTTGAGTCGTCTCGTCATCTCAAACCACGTGACGACACTATACACTATGCTTGTGTTATCTCGTCGCGTCTCGTCGTTGTCTCATCAGCCCAAATCCATACGCCAACTACATCTCTGAGTCGTCTCGTCGCGTCGAGTCGTCTCGTCAAACCAAAACCATACGCCACACCATTGGCCCCGCCGTCCCGTCCCTGCCGCTGTGGTCTCATCGAGCACAGTGCGTCAACTACGCCGTCACATCAGCACTATCACCGAGCTCAGCTCGTGCTCTGCCTCCGCACTGCCCCACCTCTTCAAGTCATCTGCCTCACCTACAGCACGTCAACTGCGCCATCGCGTCAATGCCACAACCGAGCCGTCCCCTACTCTTCACTCCTCTGCGCGCAGTGGTCACTTCAGCTACACCATGCATGTGCATCCAAGCTAGTGGCCAACTTGCATGCAAGCTCGCGTCCCATCACTCCAAAACCACACACCAACGCCTTGCCCACACCACACGCCGCTCCACTCCAGCATCTCTCACTGTGCCTCGCTGCTCCTCTGCTCGCTCCATCCCATCGCTCTGCCCCGCGCGCGCCGCATCGCGACGCACCGACCCGCTTTGCGGCTGCCCACGCCTCGCACTGCTCGCGCACAGCAGCGGAGACCCGAGCACAGCGCCGCCTGTCGCATCCCGGTCGCCGCCGCGACGTCCGCTCGAAGCCATGCCCCGCTGTCCTCCGGCTATAAATAGCCTCTCCCGCAACCCCTTGCGCCACCGCGCCGCACAGCCCAGCCACAGGTGAGCCCCTTCCTTCTACATCCTCCGCTCCGTCGCCGATCGAGCGTCGTCCCGTCGGTTCCCTCTCTCTAGAGCCGCTCTACCTCGGTTGAGTGGCCGTAGAGCTCGCCTGTGCCCGCAGCTACCTTCCAAGCTAGCTCAATAGCCTCCTCTCCCTCAACTCCGAGCCACCACCAGCAGCCCAGCGCCACATACAAGTCTCCCTTTCCGAAATTATTTTCGGAATAAACCAACAGCCCCTAGTATAAAATCCATATCTCCATCATCCGAGCTCCGATTGACTCCATTCTTCCTCCTAAATTCATCTAAAATCGAGCTCTATCCATTCCTACCACTTTCATCTTTTATAGAGCTCATCTTCTATTTTGTTTGTATTTATTTGTGTTTGTTTGCTTGTTTGCTTGTGTGCCGGTTTCGCGTACCGTAGCTAACGGAGTGTACGAGCACGAGTACGCGGAGGAGGAGGAGCAGGAACCAGGAGCCGGAGACTTCGAGCAGGAGCTTCCCGAGGACGTCAACGAAGGCAAGTCACAATCCGTTTTCCCTTTGATCATACTGCTCCTATGTTTTATAAACACAACCCGTAGAAGCTATTTTATTGCATGAAATGATTGCCCTGATGTTTGCAAAACCTTTGTGTAGTATGACCAAGACCACTGAGCCTTATATTATCTGTCCTAATTTATTCCCTGTTAAACCTAGGATATCCATGTATGAATATTATTTACGCATGGATGATTGCCTTGTTATAGAAATGCTTAGGACTGTGTATCACTAAATGCTCTACTTATATTTAGCTTTTGCAAATGTGAAAACCGTGATTGGTGTTGTGTGGTAGTAGTAAGGTTGGGTGATAACTAAAGAAAGATGAATGAATGAACTTGGGTTAGAGCTGAGGTGATCCTGATGATATTTATGGAAGATTAAGCGTCGCCTCTGTGGTGTGCTTATGACAAGTGATATGGGAGATGAATGCTGCCTCTGTGGTGGGTTCATATATGTGGAGATGATTGCCTTGGCTCGTATAAGGACCGAGTTGCTTGTGACATCCTACCTAGCCGTTTATTCAGTGCGACCACACTACCGTGTATGCGGCACGGCTTAGTCTAAACCCCGCCAGCTAGTCTGTTAATCGCCTGGAGGCTGGAGAAGCAATGGGAGCCCATGGAGCAGGTGGACGTGATGCAGACGTGTGCGACCCGGTCGAAGACCTAGATCAGAGGCTAGACCCCTGGACAACTCCCATGGCGATTAGTCGGGACGATGCTGTGATGGGTAATGGCTTTGTGAGTCTTCACACCCACGTCGCGGGTGGCTTGTGATGCACTCAGATTGTGGGTACAGCGTACAACCTCTGCAGAGTGTTAAAATCTATTCGAATAGCCGAGTCCACGGTCACGGACATGGCTTTGGTTCGGTTCAAGAACTAGCATGGGATGTAGCACTGGGCATTCGGGTAACCCGAAAGTTTCGGGTCGGGTAATTCGGGGTTTCATAACTTCGGGTTTTCGAAAATGACACCCGAAATTTGCCAGAAAAAAAAAGAACCCGACAATTCGGGTACCCGCTAGTTCGGGTTCGGGTCCGGGTTAATCCGATTTACCCGATTCTTCCGTCCCTTCCAACAGCAGAGATGTCGGCTGCGTACTGACGAGGAGGAGGCGTACCTGGCCACGAGGCGGCCCGCCGTTGAGGTCTCGTGACAGCTCCAGCTCCCATCCCGTCGTCCGGCATGGGGGCTTGGCCTGCTGGCTGCTGCCCGCCGATGTTGCGAGCCGTCGACCGTCGGGCATGGGGGCGCCAGCTTGCTGGGCTGGGCGGCGCAGCAGGGCAACCGGGCGGCGATTCGCTGCCGCATCAGTTCATTGGGGCTGGGAGTAGGCGAGGTGGCCGATGGTGCGGGAGTGCGGCACTGGCTTGGAGCAATACTCCGCCCGCGTGCGGCTACTGGTACGGGAGAGGTGTTTTTCGTTGGAGTAGACGATAGGTTTTTGCAATGGGAGATGTTGGCTGGGCTGAAAGCGATGGGAATTTTGGGCTGGGCTGAAAGCGACAGGAGTGATATTGGACTGGGTTGCAGTGAATATTGGATGGGCTATTGCTTATTCGCGTGGTTCGGGTTGTTCGGGTTCTAGAGATTAAAACCCGATCAGCCCGAAATAAATTAGGGTTTTCAGATTGCCAACCCGAAAATTGAGCTCGGGCATCGGATTCCGGGTTTGTCGGGTTCGGGGTCGGATTTTTCGGGTTCGGTCTTCGGGTCTCGGGTTTTGTGCCCAGTGCTAATGGGATGGGTGCTTATGTCCTTGATGCGTGAGTTGTTTTGAGAATAGGTCCGGCCTTCCGCCGAAGGTTGTCGTGGACGGGGTGTCCGGCAACGTCAAACTTGACCAACCCCTTAATATCTTAATTTGATGCTTTTTGCTAAAACTGCTTTACACTGAACCCTTGCATGTGTAAAACTTGCTTTATTGCAATATTAAACCTGATGGCCTTTACCTTGCTACTGCAAAGTGCATACATCTATCCATTGATGGTAGGGTAAGGGTTGCGACTTGCTGAGTACTTTTGTACTCATTCTTGCTTGCACTCATTCTTGCTTGCTGATTACAGAGGAAGATCCAGACTTCGTCGACGCCGACGGTGAGGAAGACGTTTGAGCTTGGTCTCGTCCGCACCCGAGCTGCCTGTGGCATTAGTCTACCGCTTAGTTGCTTCCGCTATGCCGTTTGATGACCTAGAAGTCATCTTCTGGTTTAGCTTTGTGTTTGCTATTGCCTATCTACTAGTGTTCTTGTTGCTTCTTAATCGACCCCTGCCAGGTCGCGACTTGTAATATCACCTGTTGTAAGACTTGATTGTACCAGCGACTGATCCAGGGACTGGTATAATAAAGTGTTTTAGCTCCTGGGATAACCGGGACTCAAGAGGTTGAATTTCTTCTTCCTCCTTCATTGTTCTTGGTACAGGAGAGGGCTCAACAGGCGAATCTTGGGATGTGGTCGATGTAAGGTTTGACTCGGATGTTGAGGGCTCCTCATGGCTTGACTCTTGGAGGGGTATTTTCAGATCATCAACATAGGAAGAGTTTTCTTGGATAAGTTCTAGGAGCGCTCTTCCTTCTGTCGGGGTTTTGGTAGCAAAAGACCCTCCAGCGGTGATGTCAAGGTATAGGGCGGAGTCCTTGTCTAGACCCATATAGAAGGGTTGCAATAACATGTGGTCGGGAATAGACAAGTTTGGGCCGGAAAGAGTTAGCAAGGAAAACCTAGCCCAGGCCGCACCTATAGACTCCTTCTCGTTCTGACGAAAGTGGAGAACTTCCATACGGAGAGCAACGACGCGGGATAAGGGAAAGAAGGCTAAGCAAAATTTATCTCGAAGCTTTTCCCAATCACCGAACGTGCTTCCGACAGCCAATATGTACCATTGTTTCGCTCTCTCTTGAAGGGAGAAAGGAAACAACTTCCATTTTACGGTTTCTTGTGACATGCCTTGGATCATGACGCATGAACACAAGTGCTCGAACTCTCGCAGATGGTGATATGGATTTTCTTGGTCAAGTCCAGAGAAGGGTCGTTCCCGTACCATGGTTATAAAGGTGGGGTGGAGTTGATAGCCAGATGAGGAAATTGGTTTTGAAGATGGTGGTGGCTCAAAGAACTCTCGCCTTGGAGCAGAAAATGATTCGATTGTAGGTTCTGGCTCCATGATATATGTTTTTGGTATTTTCTTTTAAGTGAAAAGGTGATGATGGGGATAGGATAGGGAGGATAGATGGTGGAAGCTTGATGATGGAAAGAAAAACAAAAGAAAGATTTTTTTTTTCTGAAAAGATACAATACGAGGACCAACTAGGTTCGAAGATAGAAACAACAACCGTTCCCCGGCAACGGCGCCAGAAATGCTTGTTGGTATTTCTTACGTCACGAATAAATCCGCAAGCGCACGGAGAATACCGTTGTAGCACTTCACCCGTGAGTATTCAAGGGTATCGTTATTTATATTTTTCCAAAGGAACGGAGTGGGATTATCTTCTAGTCTAGCTCGTCCAAGGACACGAAGAAGGATGGTAGAAACGGGTAGAGAGGATTCCTATGGATGAGGTTCTTTCTAGAAAAAGAGAGGTTTAAACACAGCAGGGCTGTCACCACCTACCGGCAACCCTCTACCACTAGGACACGTGACACTAGGGCTATCAAGTCCCTATGCCAGTCCTGAGGTCGCGTGACAACAAGGCAATCAAGTCCTCACTGCCAGACCTATGGTAGATCCCTCCTCTAATTGCTTACTTTGGGCGCCGGCTTAGACCTGGTCTGCCAAGTCACTCCGGCCAAGGGGCCTACTACGTACCCGAACGTGGAGGATTACGAAGGACGGATAGGGCTGTCACCACCTACCGCCTACCTCAACAAACCGTGGAGCACGCAGCAAACAAAGGTAACCTCTAACCTAGACACCACGTCTAAGTTATTGATTACTACCTTAACTTGGTTGAAAGGCAAGGCACTCTAGAACAGAGCAATGATCCCGTAAGCAAGTAAAGGAAGAACTTAATCTAGATAAGAAGTACTCAAATCATAAGCAAGCCATGGATCCACAACCAAACAAGGAACGCTTAACCAAGGCTAGACTATATGCAATAGGAGATCGAGAATACTTACTTTGATGAAGATGAACGAACGATGAACGACGAACGAACGATGAACGAACGACGAACGATGAACGAACGACGAACGAACGATGAACGAACGACGAACAATGTATTATAAATAAGTATCCTCAAAGATACAAGATTGGGGCTTGTCCTCACAAAGGGAGGATTACCCTTCTCCTCTACCCAACTCTCTCCCTACTCTACTAGTATACAAAGGACCCTAGGCCCTTGGGAGTGGAATGAGGCTCTCCTTCTTGTGTCTGTTGAGGGGAGGGGGGTACCCCTTTATTTATAGCCTCCAAAGGCGGTGGAATTGAGGCGGTTCCTTAGGTCGGTGGCATTGATTGCAGGCAGAACCGACCTTGGTACGTCGGTGGGGAACCGCCATAGCAAAATGGGCCTGTTTGGCTACTGTAGCGGGTCGGCCGACCTAGGGTTTGGGGTCGGCCGACCCCCCCTTGGCCCCTTGGCCTTGGGCTTTGGTGTAGTGGTCCATGGGGTCCTCATAAGGCCTCTTCTCGGTGTATGGCCCAGGATGAGTCCAGATGACTGTATTTTGGCCTTTTCTCCATCCCGGGTGATTTCTGCGATGACCGTGGACTTGCCGGAGTGATATCTTTGTTGGGTTTTGGCCAAGGAGTCTCCCTTTGGGTTCTAATGATGTATCTCAATGTGTTTACCCAAAATGAATAGGGTTTGCATCCTTTTTGGTGTATGTCATCCTTGGCTGCCGATGCTGATTTCTCGGAGTAGTGTCCCCTCTGGAATATGGTATGGGTTGATTTGGTGATCCATATATCTTTGCCATTGTTGAGGATCACCAAGAGATGATTGTTCTTCATATCTCCTTGATATTGGGCTTTTGGGGAGATTTCTTTATGACGGGGAAATTCGGTGTTTGCAAAGTGGCCCTTTTATTCTTCCTTTTCCCCGGTTTCCTATGAAATGCACCTGCACTCACAAAATCACCAAGACTTGTGGAATTCGTTAGTTTCAAGTCCTAAGTCTATGTTTGGTGTTCATTTTAATTCTTTCATGCAGGTATTTGACGGTAAAATTCTTGCTCTAAGGACCGTCAACATGGGTGGATGCCGTGGAGATACTGACAGGTACGGGACCTTTAGTAGCAATGTTCAAGCCGAGAAATCGGTGGAGGACTGATCTACCTTGTGGGGAAATTTGTGCACCCTCGGCCGAGGTTATGAATCTTTCCGGAAAGCCGTGTTCCACGGTATTGGACAACGCGAAAGCAAAGACCACACTCGATTAGAATTTTCGGTGTGAGTTATCCTTGGCGTGTTTTCGGAATACACCGGTTTGGAGCCGTGTGCTGGTTGTCGGCCAGTGATAAAACTTGAGGCACTGGCGGGATGGACAGTAACTCCCCCAGGGCCGCCCAACCCCACTAAACTCTACAGATACTTGATTAGATTGCGAACTGCTTTGTTTTCAAAACAACCTTGCATAAACTTGGCTTTCACGCCTTGTTGTGATAAACCTCAGCCTATCCTTTGATAAACCCCCTTGCATAACTTACCCCTCGTGTTAGGCTTGCTGAGTACCTTAAGTACTCACTCTTGCTTCAATCATTCAGAAGGTGAGCCAGAGTTTGAAGCTGTTGAAGGTGAAGATTAGGGTTCAGCCTGCACGCAAGTCTGCCTGTTGGAGTGGTGCCGTTCCGTCCTCTGGAGTAGTTGTTAGTGTGGCTGCTGTGCCAGCCTGTCGGTGTGTTGTCTGTTCTTTTAGTCAGGCCGCTGGCCTTTGTTGTAAGACCTTTTGTATAATAAAAGGCTTGTAATGAGACTTGGTAATATAATAAAGGGTATGAGACTGTGATGTCATTCTGTGTAAGCGTCGTATCAGCGTCTGATCCAGGGACTGATACGGTAAGCGCTAGTGCTCCAGAAATAGGGTACGTCAGAGATGCTCTTAGCTATTACGCAAAACGAAATAGCTAGCGAAATTGTAATCAAACCCAACAGCCTTGCTAAATTTTGAAGTTCTCTTTATTCAAATCATTGTGGGCTGTGTTTAGGACTCATGGGCCTTGGATTTCAGGCTCAGCCCATCAGTGAGACATGCATAGAGACTTAAAGGGCGCTAGTGGTGCTCTGTTGCAGACGCCATGGATGAGCTTTGGAGCTCCAATCAGCATGGGGAAAGGGGGATTGGGCAGTTTGGAAGTAGGGAAATCGGATCCTCTAGGTGTGAGGCACCCATTTGAAGTGGAAAATCAATTAAAGGTTATAGGAAGTGGTGGCTGCTTTCCTGCTTCGGAGAAGACGACCATGGCTGGTCTGAGCTCGAGCCTGGCTCTGGAGAGGGAGGGAACGGCTCGGGGACAGGCGATAGAGGTAGCCATCGAGGTCTGTGGGAGAAATCCCACATGACGGCGCATTGAAACGACCCCTGGGACACCCGTTCCTCCGTGTGACCGGCCACCACGACACGGGCGCCACGGCCACACAGACTGCATCGTCCCCTCACCGATGCCAACTGAACACCGCTTCGCATAGCTCGTCCCCGTCCCCATCGCTGCAGAATTTCACGCTGCCGAGAAGCACGCGCTCTGACACGGCGATCGCTGCCATGGCCTCCGCCTTCATCTGTGGGCGATGCGTGGATTGCAGATGGTGACACGCGGGAGCGCAAAATCGCCTCTGGAAATAGTGGCGCGCGCGGGAGGAGAGGGATGGCCAGCGCCGCGAGCTGGCCATAAAAGGCGAGCGGGATTAGCGGTATAGCCAGCCAGGAAAAATACAAAGGAGGAAACCGAGTTTGTTGGGTCGTGATTTTTCTCATTTTTTTTTAAATTTAGCCAACGAGGCTGTTATACCTAGGCTTTTGGAGATGCTCTAAAGAACCTAATCAACTGAGCTATGCTCGCTCTGCGACACCTTACTAGTAACAAGATTCAAAAGTTATAATTTTTTAATAGAAAAATAACTTAGATTAGAAATAACTCAAAACTATTTGATTAAAAATACACCAAACACTTAGATTAGGACACAAAATTTTTGACGACAGAACACAGAAAACACGTGGAACCGAACCGTGCCGGTTCCAGAATCTTTTCGTTTTATCAGATACGGACGCATCTTACAAATCTGTTGGTTCACGTACATATCTATCCGCTGCTGAGAAAGTCATCGCCGCAGCCGCCTGATCACCAGCGCCGGTGCGGAGCGTAGCTGGGGAGGAGCCGCACGCGCGTCCGTACCCGTCGGAGCGACCACCATCCACGACTTTGCCGACGAGCTCCTGGAGCTGATCCTCCTGCGCGTGCGCTCACACAGCTGCCTCGTCCGCGCCGCGGCCGCGTGCAGGCCATGGCGCCGCGTGATCGCCGGCGACGGCTTCCTCCGCCGCTTCCGCTCCGTCCATGCGCCGCTCGAGCTCGGCCACTTCTACGCCGTGTAACGCCCTGAAAATTCACCCTAAAAATTTAAATGCAAATCCAAACTGTAATCGGAAGTTTTCAAAACTTTTCAAAACCTTTCCTCTCTCTTTTCCGTTCTGGGCCGTTTCCAGCCTAACTTCCCGTCTCCCTCCTTTCTTTCCGGCCCAACCTCCACCTGCACGACCTATCCCATCGCTCTGTACCGTCCAGCAGCTAGTCGACACACTGACTGGCCGCTTTTCTCGCTGAGCGCTCGCGTCCCGTCGCTCCAAAGCCGCACGGCGCGCCCGTCCGTGCCCACTTGCCTGTGCCGCTGCCGCTTCCGTCTCATCGCTCTGCCCCAGCCACGCCACAACGCGACGCACTGACTACCCGCTTTCCCCGCTGCTCGCTCGAGTCTCTTCACCATAACCCGCACGCCGACGCCGCTGCCGCTCCCATCCCGTCGCTCTGCGCCGGCCACGCCGCATCGCGACGCACCGCCCCTGCCCTGCTCTGCCTCCGTGGTCGCATCGCACAGCGGCGAAGACCCGAGCACAGCGACGCCATCGCATCACCGTCAGTGCCGCGGCGTCCACGGCAAGGTTCCCCTCCCTCCTCTCCTCTCTGCAGCTTGCGTCCTCTCAACCAAAGCTGCACGCGAACGCCCCGCCCTGCCGTCGCCCATGCCCTGCTCTCAGCGCACAGCCCCGACAACTCGCGCACAGCGGCGACGACCTCCGCACAGCAATCCCAGAGCCACACGCGAAGCCGTCGGCCCCGCCATCCAATCCTTGCCGGCGAGCTCCCGCCTCGCCGCGCGCCTATAAATAGTCTCCCCCGCGAACTGGTCCGCCACCGCACTGCCCAGCCCAGTCGCAGGTGAGCCCCTCCCGTCTCCCTTCTCTGCTCGATCTCCGGCCGAGCGCCGCCCAGCCATTCCCCACCTCCAGTGCCACTCCGCCCCGGCCGAGTCTCCGTTGAGCTCGCCCGTGCCCCCAGCTACCTCCAGAGCCACTCAATCGCCCTCTCCCTCTCTCTCCCGAGCTCCAGCTGTACAGCCATGGCCGCCTCTTTTCCTCCTCGCCGCAACCGCCGTTCCCCATGGCTTCCCCTCAAATTTATGCTTCAAATGGATGCGCCGGAGCCCACTCCTTCGATTCCCCCACTCCCTAGCCGCCCTCCTGCCCTCTCCCATGGTCGATTTGAGAGCTCCTGGAGCTGTCCATGGCGAACTGGAACAGGGAGAACGAACACCCCATCGATTCCCCTGTTCTGTTCTATGGAGAGAAGAAAGCTCACCGTGTTGGGCCAAGAAACCACGGCCCACACGCTCTAGCCAGCCCATTGCCTTACAGCCCAAACCACCAGCAGGCCTTTGCCATGGAAAAATCCGAAATAGCATCAGCAGCCCAGCCCGTTTTTCCATTTCCGAATTTATTTTCGGAATAAACCGACACACTCCAGTGTTAAATCAATATCTCCATCGTCCGACCTCCGATTGACCCGATTCTTCCTCCTAAATTCATCTAAAATCGAGCTCTATCCATTTCTACCAGTTTCATCTTTTATAGAGCTCATCCTCTATTTTGTTTGTATTTATTTGTATTTGTTTGTTTGTTTGCCGGTCGCGTAGCTAACGGAGAGTACGAGTACGCGGAGGAGGAGGAGCAGGAACCAGGAGCCGAAGACTTCGAGCAGGAGCTTCCCGAGGACGTCAACGAAGGCAAGTCACAATCCGTTTTCCCTTTGATCATACTGCTCCTATGTTTTATAAACACAACCCGTAGCAGCCGTTTTATTGCATGAAATGATTACCCTGATGATTGCAAAACCTTTGTGTAGTATGACCAAGACCACTGAGCCTTATATTACCTGTCCTATATTATTCCCTGTTAAACCTAGGATATCCATGTATGATAATATTTCGCATGGATGATTTCCTTGTTATAGAAATGCTTAGGACTGTGTATCACTAAATGCTCTACTTATATCTAGATTTTGCAAATGTGAAAACCGTGATTAGTGTTGTGTGGTAGTAGTAAGGTTGGGTGATAACTTAAGAAAGATGAACGAATGAACTTGGGTTAGAGCTGAGGTGATCCTGATGATATTTATGGAAGATTAAGCGTCGCCTCTGTGGTGTGCTTATGACAAGTTTATGGGAGATGAATGCCGCCTCTGTGGTGGGTTCATATATGTGGAGATGATTGCCTTGGCTCGTATAAGGACCGAGTTGCTTGTGACATCCTACCTAGCCGTTTATTCAGTACGACCACACTACCGTGTATGCGGCACGGCTTAGTCTAAACCCCGCCAGCTAGTCTGTTAATCGCCTGGAGGCTGGAGATGCAATGGGAGCCCATGGAGCAGGTGGACGTGATGCAGACGTGTGCGACCCGGTCGAGGCCTAGATCAGAGGCTAGACCCCTGGATAACTCCCATGGCGATTAGTCGGGACGATGCTGTGATGGGTAATGGCTTTGTGGGTCTTCACACCACCCGCGCAGTGGCTTGTGATGCACTCAGATTGTGGGTACAGCGTACAACCTCTGCAGAGTGTTAAAATCTATTCGAATAGCCGAGTCCACGGTCACGGACATGGCTTTGGTTCGGTCCAAGAACTAGCATGGGGTGGGTGCTTATCTCCTTGATGCGTGAGTTGTTTTGAGAATAGGTCCGGCCTTCCGCCGAAGGTTGTCGTGGACGGGGTGTCCGGCAACGTAAAACTTGACCAACCCCTTAATATCTTAATTTGATGCTTTTGCTAAAATGCTTTATAAACTGAACCCCTGCATGTGTAAAATTTGCTTTATTGCAATGTTAAACCTGATGGCCTTTACCTTGCTACCGCCAAATGCATATATTTATCCATTGATGGTAGGGTAAGGGTTGCGACTTGCTGAGTACTTTTGTACTCAATCTTGCTTGCTGTTTACAGAGGAAGATCCAGACTTCGTCGACGCCGACGGTGAGGAAGACGATTAAGCTTGGTCTCGTCCGCACCCGAGTTGCCTGTGGCATTAGTCTACCGCTTAGTTGCTTCCGCTATGGTTGAAGACCTAGATGTTATCATCGGGGTCTGGTTTGTACTTGTTGTTTGTTATCTTTTGATATTCTTGTTGCTTATCGACCGACCCTAGCCAGGTCGCGACTTGTAATATCACCTGTTGTAAGACTTGATTGTACCAGCGACTGATCCAGGGACTGGTATAATAAAGTGTTTTAGCTCCTGGGATAACCGGGGTGCTTCAGGTGGTATCAGAGCCGTGCTTGGCTGTAGGACGTGACCCTAGGCTTGGACGCTAAAATTATTTGCAAAAACTATTTTGGAAAGCTCCTTAACTCTTTCCCTCTCTTTTGCAAAACTCTTATTTAATCCCTCCTCTACAGATGGAAGAAGATGGATGGGTGACCGACTACTGCTTGGAGACCCCTGGCTTCCCAAGGGTGCTACGTGATGCCATGGTCAGACTTGGCATTATGGAGCCTGCCGAGTATGTCGGAAGAGAGTACGAAGAGTTTGGCACTGAGCGCTGTGAAGTCACCATTCACATTGGAGCCAGTGATGACCACCCCGAGATGAAGCCCTGGAACGTGACTACTACTGGGTCACGCTTCGCAGACACCTACCAAGCTGTGGCACGTAAGGCCCTTCGATACTTGTGCCAGATGTATGAGAGGCCTATCGGTCGCTCGCCAATGAGGTTTTTCCCTCCCCTGGAGAGAAACCGCCCCACTTGGCTTGCAAGGATGAGGACAATTGAAGGCCTGGGAATGGCTGAAAGAGACCCCACAGTGGTTGCCATGACCCGTTATCTGCTCGCCTTGGATGAGCTGTATGACGGAACCGCAGCCAGACTGCGAAGGTGCATCACTCGAGCCGAAGAAGCTGAGACACGAGTTAGGACCCTACGTGTTCAGCTAGCTGAAGCCAAAGCTCGTGAAGCAGAAGCAGAAAGCCGTGCTGTTGCTGCCGCAGAAGCCTTGAAGGCAGCAGAAGACCGCTACAACAAGCTAGTTGGCACTGCCTATCTCACTGGACGTGCCCACTGCAGGACTCTGCATATTCCCGGAGTAGGAGAACGTCCCGTTCTGGATGGAACTCCTATCTGCTCTGCGGGAAGCAACATCAAGAGGAAGTACGCAGAAGATCTTCCTGCACCACCGCCCTCTCAAGCAGACGGTAAAGAAGAAGAAGTCGAAGAAGAAGAAGAGCCCCTCCCTTTGACCCAGCCTTTTCCAAGGGAGAATGAAGATCGCCTCCCCACCGCTTCGGATGAAGATTCCCCAGTTAGAGGCCTGGAAGATGCCTCCAACCTCATGGATGCCCAGGACCCCTGAGTGCCTACCGAGATGAAGATCCAATCATCATGGGATGAAGCTACCGGTCCGAGTTCAAGAAAGTGTCTATGGAAGTCTGTACCCCCGAAGTCTTAGTTTGTCCCTTGTAGTCGCAGTGTAATCGCTAGTAGCTCTTCGCTAGTGTTGTACCCCTGTTGTTTTAGTGAATCTGTGAGTGCTGCTTGTTTGTGTGAATTGCTTGTTGTGTGTGCCAGCAAGGCCTTTGTGCCCTGCTCCCCTTTTATAAAAAGAAAAATATAATAACAAAGAGAACTAAATGATAACATAAAGAAGATCTTAGGTTCTTCTCTCATCTTATGCTCTTCCCTCTTGCCCTCAAACAGATGCCGCCCAAGCGATCTGCCAGGATCCAGCAGCGTCAACGGCGCCAGCGCAACAACCGTAGGGAAGAAGAAGTGAACCAAGATGCTGAAGTTCAAGCTGAGAACTCCAACCATGGACAGTTGCCTAACCCTCCGCTCACCACCCTGGCGGAAGTTATGGCACAGCAAACCCGTCTGTTGGAAGCACTTGTGCAGAACAACAATAACAACAACAACCAACGCCGTCAGCAGCAAGTGCATGGTTTCCAAAGTAAGATGGCTGAGTTTGTCAGAATTAAGCCACCAACCTTTGGAGGATCTGAGGACCCACTCGAAGCTGATGACTGGTTAAGGAACATCCAAAGGAAGCTTGATGCTATCAACTGTGAAGGTAGAGACAGAGTTCTCCTGGCATCCCATCAACTCACTGGGACAGCCTTAGCCTGGTGGGAGAACTACTGTGAAGCCACTGATGATCCCACAACCATCACTTGGGAAGAATTTGTGGAAGAATTCCGCCGCTACCATGTTCCAGAAGGTACCATGCAACTCAAGGCAGATGAGTTTCGTAGGCTGAAGCAAGGAAGCATGTCTGTTAATCAGTACATCCGCAAGTTCATTGAACTTTCTCGCTATGCTCCTGAGGAAGTTTCAACTGATAAGAAGAAGCAGAACAAGTTCAAGAAAGGTTTATCTGGAGAGTTAGGAACTCAGATGACTCCTCACATCTATCCTGACTTCAACACCCTGATGAACCAGACCATCCTGACTGAAGAAAGAATAATGGAAATGTCCAAGGAGAAGAAGCGCAAGTTCGCAGTTCATGAAGTCCGTCAGCAGGAAAGATTCCAGAGGCCTAGGAACTCCAACTTCCAAGGTCAGAAGAGTCAAGCCCCGATGCAGTTCAGGACTCCATCCAATGTCTCTCGTCAACTCAGCTTTCCTCAGAAGAGTCAAAACAACACCAAGACTCAGCAGTACAGCAGTGGTCAAGTGACCAACCAACCCAAGGCTTGCTTCAACTGTGGTGACCTTAGCCACTTCATTGCCAACTGTCCCCACAAGAACAAGCCAGCTGTTTCCATTCAGTCCAACACTGTGAATGGACCAAGGATGTCTGGAGCCACTCGCGGAACCAACCAAGTCTCCAACCAGCCAGCGAAGACACAGCAGTCCTTCGGACGTGCCCGCGTCAACCACATCCATGCTCAGGAAGCTCAGGACGCACCCGGAGTTGTGCTTGGTGAGTTTCTTGTTGAATCAGTTCTTGCAACAGTTTTGTTTGATTCTGGAGCATCGCACTCTTTCATATCATCAAGTTTTGTGGAAAAGTATAAAGTACCTACAGTACTGCTTAAAACCCCCTTAATAACCCGATCACCCGGAGCTGACATCAAGTGTCACTTGGGTTGTTCGCGGATAAGAATCACCCTAAGTGGGGTAGCCTTTCTAGCTAGTCCTGTGGTACTAAAATCCAAGGGAATAGATCTAATCCTCGGAATGGATTGGTTAACCAAGCATGATGGTGTCATAGCATGTTCCAACAGAACAGTTACAGTGACCAACCATGAAGGAACCCGAGTAGTTTGCCAAGCCCTTGGAAGAAAACCCGACCCTATGGTGTTCTCAATGGAAGCCAAGACTGTAGAAGAAGTACCAGTGGTGAATGAGTATCCAGATGTGTTCCCTGAAGAGTTACCTGGAATGCCACCAGATAGGGATATTGAGTTCATCATTGACCTTATCCCTGGAACAGCCCCAATAGCCAAGCGACCCTACCGCATGGCAGCCGCAGAGTTAGCAGAACTCAAGGAACAGTTAAGAGAACTCCAAGAAAAAGGATATATCAGACCCAGCTCTTCCCCCTGGGGAGCACCAGTTCTCTTTGTCAAGAAGAAGGATGGAAGTATGAGGATGTGTGTGGACTACAGATCCCTGAATGAAGTGACCATCAAGAACAAGTACCCTCTGCCCAGGATTGATGACCTGTTTGATCAGTTAAAAGGAGCTAAGTACTTCTCCAAGATTGACTTAAGATCTGGGTATTATCAGCTAAAGATAAGAGAAGCAGATATCCCAAAGACGGCATTTGTATCCAGATATGGTCAGTATGAGTTCACAGTTATGTCCTTTGGGCTAACCAATGCCCCTGCATACTTCATGAATCTCATGAACAAGGTGTTTATGGAGGAATTAGATAAGTTTGTCGTTGTCTTCATTGACGACATACTGATCTATTCAAAGAGTGCCGAAGAGCACGAGCAACATCTGAGGGTAATTTTGGAAAAGCTCAGAACCCACAAGTTGTATGCCAAGTTCAGTAAATGTGAATTTTGGCTTGAGAAAGTTGCCTTCCTTGGCCACATTCTGACAGCAGAAGGAGTTGCTGTAGACCCTGAGAAGGTTGAAGCAGTTACCCATTGGCCGCAACCAACAAATGTGTCAGAGATCAGAAGCTTTCTTGGATTAGCGGGTTATTACCGCCGATTCATTGAAGGATTTTCCAAGATAGCCAGACCAATGACAGAACTTCTCAGGAAAGACAAGAAGTTTGAATGGACCCAGTCTTGTGAAAGAAGCTTTCAAGAGTTGAAGAGAAGACTGACAACAGCACCAGTGTTAGTCCTGCCTGACATTCACAGAGATTTTGTCGTCTACTGTGATGCATCAAGACAAGGCTTGGGATGTGTTCTAATGCAAGATGGTAGAGTTGTTGCCTATGCATCAAGGCAATTGAAGACTCATGAGCAGAATTATCCCACTCATGATCTGGAGTTAGCAGCAGTAGTGCATGCCCTCAAGATTTGGAGGCACTACTTAATTGGAATTAAGTGTGAAATCTACACGGATCATAAGAGTTTGAAATACATCTTTACTCAGCCAGATCTGAATCTAAGACAACGAAGATGGTTAGAGTTAATCAAGGACTATAATTTGGAAATCCACTACCATCCCGGAAAAGCAAATGTTGTGGCAGATGCCTTAAGTAGAAAAGCCTACTGCAACTATCTCATGAACCACAATGATCACCTGTCGACCGAGATAAAGAAGCTTAATCTGGAGATAGTGCCTCGAGCTTGTGTGAATAATCTAAGTGTGCAACCAACACTAGATGAACAGATCAGACAAGCCCAGCTCAAGGATCAAGAGTTAATGAAGATCCGTAGCCACACTGGAGAAAACAAAGCTCCAAACTTTAGAGTGGATGATAAAGGAACTCTGTGGTATAAAGACAGAATTGTGTACCACAGGAAGGAAGTTCCGAGAGATAATCATGGATGAAGCCCACAACTCAGCTTATTCCATCCACCCAGGATCTACCAAGATGTATCTTGATTTAAAGGAAAAGTACTGGTGGAATGGAATGAAGGCAGATATAGCCAAGTTTGTTGCAGAATGTGATGTCTGTCAGAGAGTCAAGGCAGAACACCAGAAGCCGCAGGATTACTCCAGCCCTTACCAATCCCTGTGTGGAAATGGGATGAAGTTGGCATGGATTTTATAGTTGGTTTTCCTAAAACAAAGAAGGGATATAACTCTGTATGGGTAATAGTGGACCGACTCACCAAGGTCGCTCACTTTATTCCTGTACGAACCAACTATGGAGGAGACAAGTTAGCCCAGTTGTACATTGACAATATAGTGAAGCTACATGGAGTACCGAGCAGAATTGTTTCTGATAGAGGTACCCAATTTACCTCTAGGTTTTGGAAAAGCTTACACTCCGCTTTGGGAACTAAGTTGGATTTCAGCACTGCTTATCACCCTCAGACTGATGGTCAGACAGAAAGGATCAACCAAATCCTTGAAGATATGTTGAGAGCTTGTGCATTGACCTATGGCAAAGACTGGGAGAAGAGTCTAGCTTATGCTGAGTTCTCATACAACAACAGTTACCAAGCCAGCCTCAAGATGTCACCTTTTGAAGTGTTGTATGGCAGAAAATGCAGAACCCCTCTGATGTGGTCAGAAGTTGGAGAGCGTTCCCTTACAGGACCCTCCATCGTTAAGGAAGCAGAAGAAAAAGTTGCAGAAATCAGAGAGAAGCTGAAGGAAGCACAGTCTCGTCAGAAGAGTTATTCAGACAAAAGACGAAGGGATTTAAGTTTCCAAGTTGGAGACTATGTGTACCTTAAAGTTTCCCCAATTAGAGGTACACGTCGTTTCCAAGTCCGTGGCAAGTTAGCACCGCGCTACATCGGACCGTACCGAGTGCTGAAGAAGATCGGTACAGTGGCATACAGGATTGAGCTACCACCAGAGTTGGCAGATGTGCACAATGTCTTTCACGTGTCCCAGCTCAAGAAGTGCTTGAGGATCCCTGAAGAGCATGTCTCTGTAGAAACCTTGGACTTGCAAGATGACCTTCGATATCGGGAAGTGCCGATTAAGATTTTGGATGTAACCACCCGTCAGACCAGAGGATCAACAGTTCGTCTGTACCGTGTTCAGTGGAGTCGGCACACAGAGGCAGAAGCTACTTGGGAACGAGAAGATGCTTTGAGGAAGGAGTATCCCCATCTCTTTGAGGATGAGCTGGAATCTCGAGGACGAGATTCTTTTAAGGGGGGTAGGTTTGTAACGCCCTGAAAATTCACCCTAAAAATTTAAATGCAAATCCAAACTGTAATCGGAAGTTTTCAAAACTTTTCAAAACCTTTCCTCTCTCTTTTCCGTTCTGGGCCGTTTCCAGCCCAACTTCCCGTCTCCCTCCTTTCTTTTCCGGCCCAACCTCCACCTGCACGACCTATCCCATCGCTCTGTACCGTCCAGCAGCTAGTCGACACACTGACTGGCCGCTTTTCTCGCTGAGCGCTCGCGTCCCGTCGCTCCAAAGCCGCACGGCGCGCCCGTCCGTGCCCACTTGCCTGTGCCGCTGCCGCTTCCGTCTCATCGCTCTGCCCCAGCCACGCCACAACGCGACGCACCGACTACCCGCTTTCCCCGCTGCTCGCTCGAGTCTCTTCACCATAACCCGCACGCCGACGCCGCTGCCGCTCCCATCCCGTCGCTCTGCGCCGGCCACGCCGCATCGCGACGCACCGCCCCTGCCCTGCTCTGCCTCCGTGGTCGCATCGCACAGCGGCGAAGACCCGAGCACAGCGACGCCATCGCATCACCGTCAGTGCCGCGGCGTCCACGGCAAGGTTCCCCTCCCTCCTCTCCTCTCTGCAGCTTGCGTCCTCTCAACCAAAGCTGCACGCGAACGCCCCGCCCTGCCGTCGCCCATGCCCTGCTCTCAGCGCACAGCCCCGACAACTCGCGCACAGCGGCGGCGACCTCCGCACAGCAATCCCAGAGCCACACGCGAAGCCGTCGGCCCCGCCATCCAATCCTTGCCGGCGAGCTCCCGCCTCGCCGCGCGCCTATAAATAGTCTCCCCCGCGAACTGGTCCGCCACCGCACTGCCCAGCCCAGTCGCAGGTGAGCCCCTCCCGTCTCCCTTCTCTGCTCGATCTCCGGCCGAGCGCCGCCCAGCCATTCCCCACCTCCAGTGCCACTCCGCCCCGGCCGAGTCTCCGTTGAGCTCGCCCGTGCCCCCAGCTACCTCCAGAGCCACTCAATCGCCCTCTCCCTCTCTCTCCCGAGCTCCAGCTGTACAGCCATGGCCGCCTCTTTTCCTCCTCGCCGCAACCGCCGTTCCCCATGGCTTCCCCTCAAATTTATGCTTCAAATGGATGCGCCGGAGCCCACTCCTTCGATTCCCCCACTCCCTAGCCGCCCTCCTGCCCTCTCCCATGGTCGATTTGAGAGCTCCTGGAGCTGTCCATGGCGAACTGGAACAGGGAGAACGAACACCCCATCGATTCCCCTGTTCTGTTCTATGGAGAGAAGAAAGCTCACCGTGTTGGGCCAAGAAACCACGGCCCACACGCTCTAGCCAGCCCATTGCCTTACAGCCCAAACCACCAGCAGGCCTTTGCCATGGAAAAATCCGAAATAGCATCAGCAGCCCAGCCCGTTTTTCCATTTCCGAATTTATTTTCGGAATAAACCGACACACTCCAGTGTTAAATCAATATCTCCATCGTCCGACCTCCGATTGACCCGATTCTTCCTCCTAAATTCATCTAAAATCGAGCTCTATCCATTTCTACCAGTTTCATCTTTTATAGAGCTCATCCTCTATTTTGTTTGTATTTATTTGTATTTGTTTGTTTGTTTGCCGGTCGCGTAGCTAACGGAGAGTACGAGTACGCGGAGGAGGAGGAGCAGGAACCAGGAGCCGAAGACTTCGAGCAGGAGCTTCCCGAGGACGTCAACGAAGGCAAGTCACAATCCGTTTTCCCTTTGATCATACTGCTCCTATGTTTTATAAACACAACCCGTAGCAGCCGTTTTATTGCATGAAATGATTACCCTGATGATTGCAAAACCTTTGTGTAGTATGACCAAGACCACTGAGCCTTATATTACCTGTCCTATATTATTCCCTGTTAAACCTAGGATATCCATGTATGATAATATTTTCGCATGGATGATTTCCTTGTTATAGAAATGCTTAGGACTGTGTATCACTAAATGCTCTACTTATATCTAGATTTTGCAAATGTGAAAACCGTGATTAGTGTTGTGTGGTAGTAGTAAGGTTGGGTGATAACTTAAGAAAGATGAACGAATGAACTTGGGTTAGAGCTGAGGTGATCCTGATGATATTTATGGAAGATTAAGCGTCGCCTCTGTGGTGTGCTTATGACAAGTTTATGGGAGATGAATGCCGCCTCTGTGGTGGGTTCATATATGTGGAGATGATTGCCTTGGCTCGTATAAGGACCGAGTTGCTTGTGACATCCTACCTAGCCGTTTATTCAGTACGACCACACTACCGTGTATGCGGCACGGCTTAGTCTAAACCCCGCCAGCTAGTCTGTTAATCGCCTGGAGGCTGGAGATGCAATGGGAGCCCATGGAGCAGGTGGACGTGATGCAGACGTGTGCGACCCGGTCGAGGCCTAGATCAGAGGCTAGACCCCTGGATAACTCCCATGGCGATTAGTCGGGACGATGCTGTGATGGGTAATGGCTTTGTGGGTCTTCACACCACCCGCGCAGTGGCTTGTGATGCACTCAGATTGTGGGTACAGCGTACAACCTCTGCAGAGTGTTAAAATCTATTCGAATAGCCGAGTCCACGGTCACGGACATGGCTTTGGTTCGGTCCAAGAACTAGCATGGGGTGGGTGCTTATCTCCTTGATGCGTGAGTTGTTTTGAGAATAGGTCCGGCCTTCCGCCGAAGGTTGTCGTGGACGGGGTGTCCGGCAACGTAAAACTTGACCAACCCCTTAATATCTTAATTTGATGCTAAAATGCTTTATAAACTGAACCCCTGCATGTGTAAAATTTGCTTTATTGCAATGTTAAACCTGATGGCCTTTACCTTGCTACCGCCAATTGCATATATTTATCCATTGATGGTAGGGTAAGGGTTGCGACTTGCTGAGTACTTTTGTACTCAATCTTGCTTGCTGTTTACAGAGGAAGATCCAGACTTCGTCGACGCCGACGGTGAGGAAGACGATTAAGCTTGGTCTCGTCCGCACCCGAGTTGCCTGTGGCATTAGTCTACCGCTTAGTTGCTTCCGCTATGGTTGAAGACCTAGATGTTATCATCGGGGTCTGGTTTGTACTTGTTGTTTGTTATCTTTTGATATTCTTGTTGCTTATCGACCGACCCTAGCCAGGTCGCGACTTGTAATATCACCTGTTGTAAGACTTGATTGTACCAGCGACTGATCCAGGGACTGGTATAATAAAGTGTTTTAGCTCCTGGGATAACCGGGGTGCTTCACGCCGGCACGACGACCTCCTTCGTCCCCGCGCCCACACAGCCTGGGAAGGCCGTTAGCAGCCTCGTGTCCCTCGACTTCCTTTTCAATTACGGCGGCATCGACGATCTGTTCCTCTCCGACTGCCGTGGTGGACTTCTCGCCTTCATCCGGTCGGATTCCAGCGTCGTCGTGTGCGATCCCTGGGCAAGGCAATACAGGTTCCTAGTGCCCCCAATGACGCCGGGAAGACGGTTCTTCCACGGCGCTTTCCTTCTCGACGCCGATGAGGTTGGCACTGCGAGGGTGCTATGTGTTTGTTTTGGCTACTACTACGACGAACAAAATCGCATGTTGAAAGGTCAGTTGTCCGTGTTCTCCGGAAAGGACGACCACTGGCTCTTGTTGGACACGGTCTTCGTCGAGAAACGTTTTCTTATGGCAGCTCTTAGTCTAGGTGTATCGGGACGATGGAATTTGAGCAAAGTCTTCGTGGGGCGTGTTTGGGGTCTCTATCTTCTGGTCCGTCAGAGGATTCTATGTATTCCAAGTTAATGAGCACCGGCACGATCTCAATTTTCTGCATGCCGCCTGGGCCAGCCAAAGTCGACTGGAAACATATTTGGTGTGAAAGGCTGAAGCTTCGTGTCGTCGGCAAGGACGCTCGAACAGCACGCGTTGTCCGCGTTATTGACGAAGAACTCCAGGTGCTTCAGTTTGTAGATGGTGGCGGGATGTGTGTGGAGGAGAAGATAGTCAACCTGTCTAAGCTATGCGACATAGAGGAAAGGCCGGATTGGTCATGGCATTTCCTGGAATTGAGTGATAATATGGCTCCATGTTGTGTCGTGCTATCACCTGGCGAGAAGTGCATGTGGATGTTCTATGTTAATGTCGAGAACATGAAAGTGGAGCGTGTGAAGAGGAGGAACTGCCACGGCCGACCACTGTTCCCGTATGAAATACCATGGACGCCAACCATCAAGGCGTGTCTGTAAGATACGTGGAGGAAGAGAACGAAATCGAGGTCACTAGTGTTATGTGGTTCTTATGTGTGCCTTTGATCTAGATACACCATTTGGTCGCTGTAACTTTCTTTACATTGGCACGGTGCACATATTCCTGAAACTGAATGCGAGTAAAATTAATATTAAATAGTAATTAAATATTTATCACTAAGGGATCATATGGTACTCCTTTCGAGCCAAGCAAATTTGAGTTAACCGACATGAAATTGGGTCTATTTTTCAGCTGAATCTGTTAACCATAAACATTGGTCATATGGCCCAGATTTAAGTAGAAACACATTCAAAGTTGTTGTAGTTTTCAGCCATTCACAAAAGGTTATAATTTCCTTATACAATGACACAAAGTGTTGTAGTTTCGTGAAATTTACTCAAAATCATTTGACAAAAGTAAACAAAAAGACTTGCTTGTTTTTTTCTGCAAAATTGAATCGTGCCCGTGCCAACTTCTTTTTCTAGTTATTCTAAAAAAAAACTTCTTTTTCTAGTTCTTTCATATACGTATGCATCTAAGTTTCTATATACAAATGTAGAAATTAGTCTATCCACGCACAGATTGGTTGCTGAGAAAATCAAGCCTGGCTGCATCGATAGGCCGAGTCCCGACTCCCGTCTCCCCATGGAGAACGAGAGCCGATGCCACCTGATGGCCGCTGGCGCCGAGTGCAGCCGGGGAGCGACCAACATCCACGACCTCGCCGACGAGCTCCTGGAGCTCGTCCTCCTGTGCGTGCGCTCACATCGCTGCCTCGTCCGCGCGGCGGCCGCGTGCAGGCCATGGCGCCGCTTGATCGCCGCTGACAGCTTCCTCCGCCGTTTCCGCTCCGTCCACGCGGCTCTCGTGGTCGGCCACTTCTACGCCGGCGCGAGAACCGCCTTTCTCCCCGCGGTCTCACAGCCGGGGAAGGCCATCGCCGGCGGCGGCGTTATGAGCTGCGATTGTCTCGGCTTCCTTCCCTGCAATTACGGCGGCATCAACGATCTGTTCCTCTCCGACTGCCGTGGTGGACTTCTCGCCTTCATCCGGTCGGATTCCAGCATCGTCGTGTGCAATCTCTGGATAAAGCAATACAGGGTGCTAGTGCCCCCATCGATGCTGAGACCCCGGTTCTGCCTTGGCGCCTTCCTTCGAAACGCCAACGAGTCTGGTTCTGTGAAGGTGCTATGGGTGGGTGTTAGCTACCACTACGACGGACAAAACGGCAAGATGACTGCTCATGGAAATTTTTTTAAAAATAATATTTTTTATATCGGGAATAACAGAAATAATACCGAAAATTAGAAAATTACAAAAATAACACTCAGTCGTGCGTCCAACGCACGAAAATAGGGTAGTCGTGCGTTGGACGCACGAAAACTGAGTAGTCGTGCACCAACGCACGAAAACTGAGTAGTCGTGCGACCAACGCACGACTACTCTATTTTCGTGCGTTCAACGTACGAAAATACTATGTATAGCCTGGGAAGCGACGTATAGAGAGTTTTCGTGCGTTGAACGCACGAAAATAGGTAGTCGTGCGTTGGTCGCACGACTACTCAGTTTTCGTGCGTTCAACGCACGACTACTCTATTTTCGTGTATTCAACATGCTAAAACTTGTAAAATAATTTTTTTATGACATGCAATTTTGGTTTCTCATATGTTTAGGATTAAGAGTCAAAATTGTGTGGTTTTCAAAGTTTTTTTGACGTGAGTAGGACTAGAAAAGTGAATTGGAAGATAACCCGACTAGAAAAGTGTTTGGAAGGGAAAAAGAAGTCCACGAGTGTTGAGAGAAGAAAGGAAAGTATATAGCATTGGTGAGGAAATAGAATAATGCATTAAAATATAAATACATAGGTAAACAAATTACACTGGCATGTTCGATACACACAACCACTAGCCTAATTGTGCACCGGACTAATCCTGACATGCCTTAGGAAATTGGAAATGCAACATTGAACGAGGATAATACAACATTGGCTAGATACAAGATGTCACCGATACAAATGTAATTATGTCCCACATAAAACTACTACGATAAGGGAAGGACAATTGCTTTAGGATACTTGAAATTGAAGCGACATGAATGTAAGTAATGCTGCTACTTAGGCCCCCTTTGTGCCCGTCGAGCTTCCTCGCGCCATGCAGCTACTTGTTGAGCATGGCGTTGATGAGCTTCTTCCTCACGTGTTGCCTTCGTGCCATTGCACGCTGGCGTGTTTCCTCTTCACGGCGGCGACGTTCATCCATTGCTGCCTTGATCCTTTGCTCCATTAGTTCCTCCCTTGTAGGTTGGGCGTGCGGAATGTTTTGTTCCCTTTGCCCTCTAGTTGGACGTGCCTGTTGGAGCCTTTCATGGTCAGCCATCCTCATGAGGTATTCACTTGTGGTTTCGGCTTCGATGGCTGCACGAGTTGCATTTGTGGGCCGAACCGAATCAATCCATTGCTTGAAGTCACAACCCTGAAGGTAGGGGAAAATGTTGTAGCGTTACAGACTGGAAAATATTACAAGTGTTAGAGAAATGCTTAGTTACCATGAAATCAGGGTCCAAGTCAGGACACGCAAAGAACCTCATGCCACATGTGGCACGCTTTGTCGACGTTCTAATCATGGCTCGATGACCGCACTTGCATAGCGGCCGGTCGCTCCAGAGAGGCAATGGAAGGCTTCTGTTGCTTGACTCAGCCATGAGGACGGTTTGGTGGAGTAGGCACCTTGTTTTCTATGTGCAACCCATTAGATTTATACTTAGGCATTGGATGCTTTGCATGTGACAGCAATAATGGAGATGCATGCAGAGAGATAGGGTCACTGTGAGCAATAATGCATGCAGAGAGATAAGGTCAAAAGCTCAGTAATAATGGAGAGGCAGGTCACAGCGATGCAGGTCACAACAATAATGCATCTTTGGATGCTTTGCATATCACAGCGAGGAGATGTGGATGTAACAGAGGTAGGGTATGACCGCAATAATGGAGAGGCAGGTCACAGCGATGCAGGTCACAGCAATAATGTATCCTTGGATGCTTTGCATGTCACAGCGAGGAGATGTGGATGTAACAGAGGTAGGGTAGGGTATGACAGCAATAATAGAGATGCATGCAGAGAGATAGGTTCACTGTTCGACATTGGAGGCATGCAGGGGCAGATGCACGCTGAGGCAGGGCCACTGTGGGTAGGTCATCCCACCGCATGCCATCAATTGTCGCATTGTTTGGTCCTTGGATACTGCTGGGTGCTCTGAAAAGCATGGCCCTACGTTCCTTAACTCAATGAGGGGGCGTGCAGCAATGCATTGATGCAGTCTGAAAAGATAAAGGAGGCATAGCCTGTACGAGTGCAGTGATTTATTTCGAGTGCTCTGCATTGATGCAGTCTGGCCTGCAAAAGCACGCCTTGATGTTGGGGTATGATGCACCTTCAAGTGGCCTGCAACATCTGAATAGGGTGATGTTGACAGCTCATTGGGCCAGTTCGGTACGTGCACTAGGGAATCCAATGGCTGAGAGTCCTTTGTTGTGATGTTGATGTGACGGTTGTAGGCCCTCGCATTGCTAACTCAGAGATAAGGGAATCCTTTAATGACTTTACATTTCATTGATGCCGAGAATAACTCTGATTGTTAAAAACAATGTATGATTATTTCTCCTCTAAAGCATTTTGACGGCATTTTGACGCGCTCATGGACAGAGATATTTGTTGATAACTGCATAGACGGTTAGGAGCATTGGATGCTCTTCGTGGTGAAAAAGTTGGTCATTGGGAAATGCAATGACAGCAGCGGATTGATGAAAGCAAAAGAACCCGGCTTGGATTAATGAAAGCAAAAGAACCTGGCTTCAACATTCATACTTAGCATACAACATACATAGATTGGATGGCATGTTCCATGCACATGATGAGTAACCTGTGCATGGATATAATCCTAACACGCCTTAGGGAATTTAAATTGGTTGACAGTGAACATAGTACAACGAAATATCCGGGTTATGCATGACACAGTCCACTAATCATCGTCCAGGTAAAACGACTCGTAGCCGTCATCCTCCGCCTTGGAAGATGAGCCTGCTTTGCCCTTGGCCTTGTCGCGAAGCTCGTCCAACTCCCACTTCTTCTTCAAGTTCACCCATTCCTGATCTTTAGGCGAGATGACGTGATCGATCCACTTTACGAAGTCACATCCCTTCGGCAAGTCGTTGTATTTGCTTTCCCTTTGGTAAGCATGTTTTTTTGCCCTCTCCCTTGTCTGCGGAAACAGTACATAGTTAAGGTACATCAAACACACGGAACGTTCATCGACAGCAATTAAATATCATACCGTGGAAGGAAATGTCTCCAGATCGTTCTCATCTTCCTGGGGGCACTTCCAGTAGCGCCTCCCCCAAGTGTCCATCTCGAAAGATAGACTAGATACGCACACTTTTCCGCAGTGGCACTGAGGCGTCTCCTCGAATCTTGTTGGTGGTGCTCGGGGATTCAGAAAGGTGTCTCTGTTAGGGTCGTTTGGAGGAGGTCCATTGCGCCACTTTGCAAGCGCCGCATCGAGCTCTCTTCTCACCCGGATACGTGGTGGTGAGTCGTCCTCATCCATTGTGAGGCTTGTGACATGCACCTTGCACATAGGGTCGTTTATATAGCAGTCGAAAGCCTAACAAGATGGGAGGAAGGAGTCATGGCCGCGCTGTGGCCGGGGTACCCGCTCCAGCCCTATTGGCGCTAAGCTGCGCGAAATTCATGTCGCAGTGCAGAAGGTAATAATAAATGCGTGTCGTCACGTCACTAAAGGTTGTCTAGTCATGTCGCAGTGCAGAAGTTAATAATAAAAGATAGGTAATACTTAAGTTCTTAATATTACAATAACGAAATAAATCTACTAGTCAAGTAGTCAACCCTGACCCCTGCCCTGACCGTGACCCCTGGCTCTCCCACGCTTTGGCCTGCGTGCGGAAGGTGGGACCTGTTCTTCATTGCCCTTAGCACCATAAGGACGATCGTATGGCGACGGAGTGTAATAATCCGATGGGACCCGCTCGCGTCTGGGAAGCTGGCGAACCTCCATGTGACCCACGTCTGCCTGCGTCTTCTGAGTGAACGGAGGAGCCCCGTAGGCCTGTGTCATCACGTCAGGTTGAGTGTCTGTGTCCTGAAACATGGACCCACTAGACACTGGTGATGCGTGCGACGTCTGTCCGCCAGTACCCTCAAACCAGGCCATCCCTGCATGACAGCATGTACACTTGATTAGTTAGTTTCGTAATAAATAAATTCATTGCTTATAATCAAAAAAATGACATACCAGGCATAGGTGTAAGGATAGGACCATGCCAACCGGACCCTCCTGCTTCATCTGGGCGTGGAGGTGGTGGTGGAGGTGGTGGTGTCCTGTAGAACTGGCCACCGCGAAACTGCTCTGCGGTACAAGACGGGGCTCGCGGGGGTCTCTGAGACGCAGAAGAGCCACGACCAGCAGCATCCACCTGGCGGCAAGAAGCAATCTCTACAATACGCCGGCCCTTCGCGGCCAGACGTGAGAACGCAGCTGTAATCTCCTCAAGGGCTATCCCACACCCTGGCTGCTGGCTCTCTCGGAGGCGGGATGCCATACTGTCTGCCTCTGAATAGATCTCCCTGCCCAAATCAGTCTGCCATGGAAGACACTATTAAGCACACGTGATTATGGTAAATAACAATTGAAAGTCATAGAAGAATATTACGTACCGCCATGTGCAAGGCCATTCCAGCATGGCCTGGGTAAAGTGCATCCGAACCAGCAGCTAGCTGTGGTGGCGGGTCCTGTACGCGGATAAGACGCGTGCGAGTCCGTGCACAGTACCATTGCAGGTACTGCTGGTAGTAGCTGTGGTCGTAAGGTGCCGGCTCATCGATAACATCAGTGGTTGCCTGCGCCCACTCCTCCACCCAATGTGACATCCTACTGGTCAAGTCTGCCTGGCTCTTCACTGGCCCCTTTATCGTGTACCTGCAAATGCATACAAACGTATTTAGATTAATTTATACAACTACCATTACTTTATTTAATTTGTACAACTACCATTAATTAAATTAATTTATACAACTACCATTAATTTAATTAATTTACAAAACTACCATTACTTTAATTAATTTAGACAACTACCATTACTTTAATTAATTTACACAACTACCATTAATTTAATTAATTTACAAAACTACCATTACTTTAATTAATTTATACAACTACCATTACTTTAATTAATCTACACAACTACCATTAATTTAATTAATTTACAAAACTACCATTACTTTAATTAATTTATACAACTACCATTACTTTAATTAATTTATACAAGTACCATTAATTTAATTAATTTAATTAATTTATACAACTCACATGTGAATCCTGGCCGGTAAAATGTCTCCTAGAGGCACCGGAATCTGCTGCCGGTAAAACAACTCAGCATTGTTTGTAGTCATGATGTTATACCTACAGAAAGAGGCAGGGCCAATTAGTTATAACATATAAATACTACATCGAATAGGCACATAACCAATGGACAGTAACGCGAACCTTGCACCGCCAGTGTCATACAGCTTTGCCCATTTCTCCTTTGGTTCAGCTTCGATCCAGTGTGAAAAACACTTAATGCGCCTAGCTGATCTTCTTCTAACATTAGGAGGGTCCGGTCCTTCTCCAAGAGGTGGTAATGGCTCTGGTAAAGGCTCATCAGGTGCTCCTGGTTTCTTATTTCGCTCTTTGACGTGAGACCTTGTGCTCGTATCAAGTTCCTCCTAAAGAGCGTCAAACTTCCGCTTTTGATTCTGGCTGCACAACCTCTTGAACATGTCCATCAATGCCTTGCTCTTAAATTGTTTATAGAAATTAGCACCCATATGACGCATGCACCAACTGCTCTGCAAGTCAGGCCATGGATACGGCTGATCCGTCCCCTCTTGCAATGTCTTTATGGCAGATAACATCCCAGCATGACGGTCATGTATGATGCAAACATTCGGTCGATCATGAACAACTCCTGCTTTCAGGTGCCTGAAAAACCAAAGCCAGCTTGCCTTGCTCTCTCCCTCAACAAACGCAAATGCCAAAGGAAGTATCTGGTTGTTCCCATCAACTCCTATCGCAGTCAATATTTGACCTTTGTACCTGCCAGTCAGGAATGTGCCATCCACACAAAGTACAGGACGACAATGCTGAAACGACTGAATACACTGCCCCAAAGAAAAAAAGGCACGCCGAAATATCCTTGGTTGATGTTGACGGTCCTTAGAGCAAGAATTTCACCGTCAAATACCTGCATGAAAGAATTAAAATGAACACCAAACATAGACTTAGGACTTGAAACTAACGAATTCCACAAGTCTTGGTGATTTTGTGAGTGCAGGTGCATTTCATAGGAAACCGGGGAAAAGGAAGCATAAAAGACCCACTCTGCAAACACCGAATTTCCCCGTCATAAAGAAATCTCCCCAAATGCCCAATATCAAGGAGATATGAAGAAAGATCATCTCTTGGATATCCTCAACAATGGCAAAGATATATGGATCCACCAAAGCAACCCATATCATATTCCAGAGAGGATACCACTCCGAGAAATCAGCATCGGCAGCCAAGGAAGACATACATCAAAAGGGAGACAAACCCTATTCACTTTGGGTCAACACATTGAGATACATCATTAGGACCCAAAGGGAGACTCCTTGGCCAAAGCCCAAGCAAGATATCACTCCGGCAAGTCCACGGTCATCGCAGAAATCACCCGGGATGGAGAAAAGGCCAAAATACAGTCATCTGGACTCATCCTGGGACATACACCGAGAAGAGGCCTTATGAGGACCCCATGGACCACTACACCAAAGCCCAAGGCCATAGGGGCCAAGGGGGGGTCGGCCGACCCCAAACCCTAGGTCGGCCGACCCGCTACAGTAGCCAAACAGGCCCATTTTGCTATGGCGGTTCCCCACCGACGTACCAAGGTCGGTTCTGCCTGCAATCAATGCCACCGACCTAAGGAACCGCCTCAATTCCACCGACTTTGGAGGGCTATAAATAAAGGGGTACCCCCCTCCTCTCAACACACACAAGAAGGAGAGCCTCATTCCACTCCCAAGGGCCTAGGGTCCTTTGTATACTAGTAGAGTAGGGAGAGAGTTGGGTAGAGGAGAAGGGTAGTCCTCCCTTGTGAGGACTTAGCCCCAATCTTGTATCTTTGAGGATACTTATTGATAATACATTGTTCGTCGTTCGTTCATCGTTCGTTCGTCGTTCGTTCATCGTTCGTCGTTCGTTCATCGTTCGTTCGTCGTTCATCGTTCGTTCATCTTCATCAAAGTAAGTATTCTCGATCTCCTATTGGATATAGCCTAGCCTTGGTTAAGCGTTCCTTGTTTGGTTGTGGATCCTTGGCTTGCTTATGATTTGAGTACTTCTTATCTAGATTAAGTTCTTCCTTTACTTGCTTACGGGATCATTGCTCTGTTCTAGAGTGCCTTACCTTTCAACCAAGTTAAGGTAGTAATCAATAACTTAGACGTGGTGTCTAGGTTAGAGGTTACCTTTGTTTGCTGCGTGCTCCACGGTTTGTTGAGGTAGGCGGTAGGTGGTGACAGCCCTATCCGTCCTTCGTAATCCTCCACGTTCGGGTACGTAGTAGGCCCCTTGGCCGGAGTGACTTGGCAGACCAGGTCTAAGCCGGCGCCCAAAGTAAGCAATTAGAGGAGGAATCTACCATAGGTTTGGCAATAAGGACTTGATTGCCTTGTTGTCACACGACCTCAGGACTGGCATAGGGACTTGATAGCCCTAGTGTCACGTGTCCTAGTGGTAGAGGGTTGCCGGTAGGTGGTGACAGCCCTGCTGTGTTTAAACCTCTCTTTTTCTAGAAAGAACCTCATCCATAGGAATCCTCTCTACCCATTTCTACCATCCTTCTTCGTGTCCTTGGACGAGCTAGACTAGAAGATAATCACACTCCGTTCCTTTGGGAAAATATAAATAACGATACCCTTGAATACTCACGGGTGAAGTGCTACAACGGTATTCTCCGTGCGCTTGCGGATTTATTCGTGACGTAAGAAATACCAAAAGCATTTCTGGCGCCGTTGCCGGGGAACGGTTGTTGTTTTTATCTTCGAACCTAGTTGGTCCTCGTATTGTATCCTTTCAAAAAAAAAATTCTTTCTTTTGTTTTTCATTCCATGCACCATCAAGCTTCCACCATCTCTCCTCGCTATCCTATCCCCATCATCACCTTTTCACTTAAAAGAAAATACCAAAAACATATATCATGGAGCCAGAACCTACAATCGAATCATTTTCTGCTCCAAGGCGAGAGTTCTTTGAGCCACCACCATCTTCACAACCAATTTCCTCATCTGGCTATCAACTCCACCCCACCTTTATAAACATGGTACGGGAACGACCCTTCTCTGGACTTGACCATGAAAATCCGTATCACCATCTGCGAGAGTTCGAGCACTTGTGTTCATGCGTCATGATCCAAGGCATGTCACAAGAAACCGTAAAATGGAAGTTGTTTCCTTTCTCCCTCCAAGAGAGAGCAAAACAATGGTACATACTTGCCGTCGGAAGCACGTACGGTGATTGGGAAAAGCTTCGAGATAAATTTTGCTTAGCCTTCTTTCCCTTATCCCGCGTCGTTGCTCTTCGTAGGGAAGTTCTCCACTTTCGTCAGAACGAGAAGGAGTCTATAGGTGTGGCCTGGGCGTTTTCCTTGCTAACTCTTTCCGGCCCAAACTTGTCTATTCCCGACCACATGTTATTGCAACACTTCTATATGGGTCTAGACAAGGAATCCGCCCTATACCTTGACATCACTGCTGGAGGGTCTTTTGCTACCAAAATCCCAACAGAAGGAAGAGCGCTCCTAGAACTTATCCAAGAAAACTCTTCCTATGTTGATGATCTGAAAATACCCCTCCAAGAGTCAAGCCATGAGGAGCCCTCAACATCCGAATCAAACCCTCCATCTTCCACATCCCAAGATTCACCTGTTGAGCCCTCTCCCGTACCAAGAACAATGAAGGAGGAAGAAGAAATTCAACCTCTTGAGTTCCCTTTGTTCGAGGAAGATCTTTCTGATGATTATGGAAACACCTCGAACTATACTTGGGAAAAGATGCCTCCTACTCCTCCCGATCCTCTCAAGGAACCATTTCTCAAGGAGGACATGAAGGCAAGTCTTGGGAAAACCTCTTTCGCTACCACTACCACTCAAAATCCTTTGGCGAAACCTCATATCAGTCATGAACCACTTGAGTTCTCGGACGAATACAAGGAATATCTTGATAAACAATCTCAAAATCCTTCAAACTATACTTGGATCCCGAAGCCTACGGCACACCTTCCTCGTTTTGACCCTAATAACAAACCTTGGGAATCCTCTTCTGCCTGTCACCCAAAACATCGAATAGTGCAGCCTCCTGATCCAGAGCAGAATCCGCTTGAGGAAGTTAAGATTGTATCATCTTTTGTACCTACCAAGCCTGCTTTGTTTGAGGACATAGAGCTTTCCATCAAAAGAGAGGATGAGTTGGAAGAAACTTTTCACCTATCCAAAACCGTACGGCCTTCATCATCATTTCCTAAGCCTCTCCCCTCTATCCCTCCATACGCCGTTCTTGTTGGTGATCAAGAACCTCTTGATAAGAAAAACTTCCAGGCTGTGGACATTCTTGAGGCATCGACTCTAGTGTATGAACAACATGAAACTTTGCATGAGCATAAGAGCTTCTTTCTTGAAAACCCACAAGACACATGCTCATATGACCCTCCTCTAGAGTCAATAATCATCGGTGCCAAAACCATGCATGAGCTCTGCAACCTCCATAAGGCTTCCTTTTGCTATTTGTTCTTTAGAATGGTTGTAGATGCTTTCATTTATCATAAATATTGCAAATATCGTGGTTGTATATTGGCACTAACCTTGCAGACATTCTCCGGAGCCACATCATATATCAAGCTAAACATGACGGAGAAAAGTCTTGCTCGTCAGACTTAAAATGACGATGCCCTTGCCGACAGGATAACCGGAAGTATCTCTTTTGTTGCACTTCTTTACTTGATAAAATTTAAAATAAAAAAATTCAATACAAAAAAAAGGAATTTATATGAATAAACTAGGCGCTTTTATTTCCCTTTCAAACATATAACGCGCGTTGAGTTATTTTTGTCATATTCAATAAACTTAGGCTCACCGGTCTTTAACCCCGGTAAGTCCTTTTTATTTCCATATCCTTTTGTTTGTTTTGAATAAAAAAAGTCTAGGTACAAGAACAAGTGTGGGGGAGACCTCTCGTTCTTCATCAAGCACACACTCGAGATCTCCCACCAACACAATGCACAAACATCGCACCGTTCAAACACGCTATGGAGTGGAGTCATCGGGCACAAGAAAAGAAAGTTCGATCGTAACTTTGGTTTGATCTCCTATGGCCACTCTTGGTCTCCACTTCATCCAAAGCGACGGTTTGCGCACTCTACCCTACTACTCTCTCTCCCTAACTCATGAGTTAGAATAATCTTATGATTCAATCACTAAAATTTAACTCAGTTTTAAACCAAGCATGTTTATCCCTCAACAACATGCTTCTTTCTGGTTGGCCTGCATACTCTTTATTCCTCGCATCATGCTCTGTTGCTTGTGAACACACCAATCTCTTAGGACCCCATGTTTATCTAAGTTGTTGGCGAATGTGATATGGTTGGATAAGAGGAATCTTGCTTTTTCTGTATAGAGTGCTTGGGAATTTATCTTATAAAATTTAAAATCATAGCTTTGCACTCCTCAATGATCTTATATTCCCACCAGAGCCAAATATAATGACCACATTGAAAACCCCTACAAATGCTACTTGTTATTACTTTGAGCTTTGCCAAATTGTTGTGACCCTTGTGAGATGCTTGTCATACTTGCGTGATCAAGATCACGTACACATACACCACCACCACAAAAGCATGCTAAACTTCTACACTGGAAGTTAGCAATGCCATTTCCATCCACCCATCCACCAAAATAAATACTCCATCAATTGTTGTTGATGTCTCTCTCCAAATATTCTTGCAAAAGAGACATGGCTATCGAAAAAAAAAGAGAGAAAGAGAAGTTGAAAAAAAAATCAAGAAGAAAGAAAGAGTGCTCATGTGCATGAGCAAGAATTGCTCAAACATCTTGAGCCTGATCAAAAAAAAAAAAAATGAGAGAGAAAGGAAGAAGAGATAGCCATGCTCTCAAAGAAAATCAATCAAGAGAGAGAGATATCATCGCATCAAGGAGTATCCATCATTTTCATGTTCTTCCACACACTTATCCACACACATGCACATTCTTGATCAGATTGTATGACTTGTTTTCTCTTTGGATCCGCTCTTTGACTTAGCAATATAAGTGATGCAAGTATGCTCCTTTCCATCCCTACCAAGCTCCACAAAAAGCCATTTGTAGATATAGGATGAAAAGAGGCAACTCAAATGCCTTGGTGAGGAATCATACACACTGAGCGATCTGAGAGTATCATTCGAGGAGTACAAGCTATGTTTTATTTTGAAAATCTATCAAAAACCCAAGTTACTCAACAGGGGAGTAATGATGACTTGAATCAAGACCGTTCCATTCCTCAACCGCCCAAGATGACATGGTAGACACATCAAAGTTCACAGGTGCAGGTATGGCTTGGAATAACTTGTATGCTAGCATCATACCAAAGGAAGTTATGTTTCACCTTAGTCCTTCATTCTTTACTCGAGGACGAGCAAAGGCTAAGTGTGGGGGAGTTGTTGACGGTCCTTAGAGCAAGAATTTCACCGTCAAATACCTGCATGAAAGAATTAAAATGAACACCAAACATAGACTTAGGACTTGAAACTAACGAATTCCACAAGTCTTGGTGATTTTGTGAGTGCAGGTGCATTTCATAGGAAACCGGGGAAAAGGAAGCATAAAAGACCCACTCTGCAAACACCGAATTTCCCCGTCATAAAGAAATCTCCCCAAATGCCCAATATCAAGGAGATATGAAGAAAGATCATCTCTTGGATATCCTCAACAATGGCAAAGATATATGGATCCACCAAATCAACCCATATCATATTCCAGAGAGGATACCACTCCGAGAAATCAGCATCGGCAGCCAAGGAAGACATACATCAAAAGGGAGACAAACCCTATTCACTTTGGGTCAACACATTGAGATACATCATTAGGACCCAAAGGGAGACTCCTTGGCCAAAGCCCAAGCAAGATATCACTCCGGCAAGTCCACGGTCATCGCAGAAATCACCCGGGATGGAGAAAAGGCCAAAATACAGTCATCTGGACTCATCCTGGGCCATACACCGAGAAGAGGCCTTATGAGGACCCCATGGACCACTACACCAAAGCCCAAGGCCAAGGGGCCAAGGGGGGGTCGGCCGACCCCAAACCCTAGGTCGGCCGACCCGCTACAGTAGCCAAACAGGCCCATTTTGCTATGGCGGTTCCCCACCGACGTACCAAGGTCGGTTCTGCCTGCAATCAATGCCACCGACCTAAGGAACCGCCTCAATTCCACCGACTTTGGAGGGCTATAAATAAAGGGGTACCCCCCTCCTCTCAACACACACAAGAAGGAGAGCCTCATTCCACTCCCAAGGGCCTAGGGTCCTTTGTATACTAGTAGAGTAGGGAGAGAGTTGGGTAGAGGAGAAGGGTAGTCCTCCCTTGTGAGGACTTAGCCCCAATCTTGTATCTTTGAGGATACTTATTGATAATACATTGTTCGTCGTTCGTTCATCGTTCGTTCGTCGTTCGTTCATCGTTCGTCGTTCGTTCATCGTTCGTTCGTCGTTCATCGTTCGTTCATCTTCATCAAAGTAAGTATTCTCGATCTCCTATTGGATATAGCCTAGCCTTGGTTAAGCGTTCTTGTTTGGTTGTGGATCCTTGGCTTGCTTATGATTTGAGTACTTCTTATCTAGATTAAGTTCTTCCTTTACTTGCTTACGGGATCATTGCTCTGTTCTAGAGTGCCTTACCTTTCAACCAAGTTAAGGTAGTAATCAATAACTTAGATGTGGTGTCTAGGTTAGAGGTTACCTTTGTTTGCTGCGTGCTCCACGGTTTGTTGAGGTAGGCGGTAGGTGGTGACAGCCCTATCCGTCCTTCGTAATCCTCCACGTTCGGGTACGTAGTAGGCCCCTTGGCCGGAGTGACTTGGCAGACCAGGTCTAAGCCGGCGCCCAAAGTAAGCAATTAGAGGAGGGATCTACCATAGGTTTGGCAGTAAGGACTTGATTGCCTTGTTGTCACACGACCTCAGGACTGGCATAGGGACTTGATAGCCCTAGTGTCACGTGTCCTAGTGGTAGAGGGTTGCCGGTAGGTGGTGACAGCCCTGCTGTGTTTAAACCTCTCTTTTCTAGAAAGAACCTCATCCATAGGAATCCTCTCTACCCATTTCTACCATCCTTCTTCGTGTCCTTGGACGAGCTAGACTAGAAGATAATCACACTCCGTTCCTTTGGGAAAATATAAATAACGATACCCTTGAATACTCACGGGTGAAGTGCTACAACGGTATTCTCCGTGCGCTTGCGGATTTATTCGTGACGTAAAAAATACCAACAGTTGATCATCAGCGAACGCAGTCTCCTTGAATGAGATGTATGTCCCAGGGTTTCTTGCCTTCAGAATCTCGAGCACACGAGATAGATTGCAGTATGAAGCCTCATAAGTGCCCCAACGTTTCTCTAAGGCCTTCTGCTTTGCCCTCCAAGCCTTTTGGTAACTAATCTCATACTTGAATTGACGAGCGATGGAACGCTGTATGTACGAACATTCTGTGTCCCTCTTCTCGATGATCTCGTAGAATAATTCATTTGCTACCAAATTAGCAGTGAGGTTGCGGTGCTTTCGACCAACATTTTCCAATGTGCAACTGTGTTCGACAACTCTAGAGGCCACCCAGTGTGTCTCGTGCTTCGGCTTGAATGCATGAACATAAAAATTGCATCCATCATTTCTGCACTTTACAATGTACTTCACGGGGCTAGAGTTCACAACATACACCTCTCTAAGCGATGTCACTGCCCAACGCGCCACAGCGTCTTTCAATTCAGAACGATTAGGGAAGACCTGACCCAGTTGAATCATGCTTGACCCATACTCCCAACGGGAACCACGGTTGTCCATAACTTCCATCCTCGCTTTATCCTCCCTGTTCCATTCATCTGGGATGGGATTATTGGACCAATTTTCATCATCATCATCGTCTTCTTGATCATCATCATCATTGAGAGAATTAGCTAACATATGCTCCTCATGCATTGCATTACGATCCACGTTCTCACTATCTTCAAGTATTGCTTCATTATCCTCACCCGCGTCGGCCTGGCCCTCAGCAACCTCAGCCTGACCCATGTGCCCACGCTCAACCACCTCATGCCTAACTTCCTCCGTCGCCCTTGCAATTTCATGATGACGATTATCTTGTCCAATCTCTAATGTCGCACTGGTCTGTGAAACTGCACAAGCGTCATCATACAATTCTCTCGGGCACGCTTGCACTAGCATAATGAAAGAAGCCTGTCGTTTCCGACACCAATTCAGCCAGCTCAACCACTTCTCCGTCCGACGAACTTCCTTTAGCTCCCAAAAAATTGGATTTGTACTACGACTCCACAAGCATTGCACCTTAACAGAATAAATCATCGGGTCTAGTTGCATAAATCGGGTCAACCACATTCTCATCTCTATCATTCTTGTGCCATCAGGATTAGGGTGCTCAATATCCACAAAAGGAAAATTGCTCAAATCAACACCATATGGACCCTGTCGAATTTCCCCACTGCCGTAGTAAATTCTAAGACTTGCCATCTTCAACGGACCACGTCCTATGAAATCAAAGTAACGCTATTAAATAATTATACCAATATACATTGCCCCCTAAATACTATACATTTTATGCACTAAAAGGTTCAAGGGTTCTGTTTCAATACTCTTCTCTAGCTACAGGGAAAAATATAGGGACAAAAGTTTTTAAGAAGAGGTTCTGTAGAAGAGGCACTTGAAGAGGTTCTACAGGGAAAAATATAGGGACAAGTAGTGTATTGGAATCATTTATATGCTTCTGTAGAAGAGGCACTTGAATCGTGTGACTGTAGAGGTGGCAGGGAAAAATATAGGAACAAAAGTTTTTCCTTCTTAATATATGATGGGCAAACCTTCCTGCCGATTTGTGAAAAAATTGTAATCTTGATATTTATATTAGTTAACAGGCACATGAGAAATGCCAAAAGTGTAATGGACCAAAGTGATCTTCCCTCATTAAAGAAAAAAAAAGAGTAAAAACAACGTCTGAGCCTTTCCATATTTCTTCTCAATCATTTCCTAATGAAACCCATGGAGGATCAACATTTCATTCAATATATGCACAATTACTTCGATGCATGGACATGTGTGTTGAAGAGTTCGCCTCAGTTTACCCCATTGTCATCTGTCCAACTATAGTCACTTGAAATTAAGTTTTTGGACATTCATACCTAACAGAAAATAGCTAGGGAAGAACGATGGTCCTGCTAGCATCCAATTAAAAGTAGTCACAATTGATCTGGTTTTAATTACTACAGATACGTAAAATTTTAGAAGGTGGAGCCCGAGCCAATAGGGATTCCATCGCCTCATGTTACTTTAATTCTTCTGACTATGAGCATAGGGATTCCATCCCCTATTTCACAATTTATTTGCGCTTTCAATCAAATATGGCTCCTGTATTCATCATGTTTTCAATGAAATAAAAATTCTAGCCATCAATGAAGAGTAAAAAAAAAAAAAAAAACAGCTTCTTCACCTTCGCCGGCCCGATGGCCGGAGCTCCCTCCTGCTGCGCGCGCCCGGACCCCCGCCGCCCTGCAACCGCCGGCCACCGCCGCCCGCCTCGCCGCAGCCCGCCGCCCGCCTCGCCGCCGCCCGCCGCCTCGCCGCCGCCGCGCCTCGCCGCGTCGCAGCCGCCGCCGCGCCTCGCCGCGTCGCTGCCGCCAAGCCTCGCCGCGTTGCCGCCGCCAAGCCTCGCCGCGTCGCCGCCGCGCCCTGCCCCGCCACCAACTCGCCGCCGCCCACAGACCCGAGAGAGAGAGAGAGAGAGAGAGAGAGAGAGAGCGAGGAGAGCGGACGCGAATAATTGAGGAGGGGAGTAGTCGTGCGTTGGTTGCACGACTACTCCAGTTTTTGTGCGACCAGCGCACGACTACTCTGGCCCCTACAGTTCGAGACGCTTCTTCGCGCACCCGTGACACGAAATCGAGTAGTCGTGCGTTGGTTGCACGACTACTCCTATTTTCGTGCAACCAACGCACGACAACACGTATTTCGTGCGTTGAACGCACGACTACCCTATTTTCGTGCGTTCAACACGACTACCCTATTTTCGTGCGTTGGACGCACGACTGAGTATTATTTTTGTAATTTTCCAATTTTCGGTATTATTTCTGTTATTCCCGATATAAAAAATATTTATTTTTAAAAAAATTCACTGCTCATGTATCCGTGTTTTTGGCGGCGGACGAACAGTGGCTCTTGTTGGCCAGCACGGTCATCCTCGAGAATTGGTTTGTTACGGCAACTCTACTTCTAGGTGTACCGGTACCAAATATGAGCAAAGTCGCCGTTTGGCGTGTCGAGAGCGCTCTATCTTCTGGTCCGTCGAAAACATCCTATGTCTTCCAAGTTAACGAGAGCACCGGCGCGTTCTCATCCTTCTACATGCCGCCGGGCCAGCCAAAATCGACTCGAACAATCATGGTTATGAAAGGCGGAAGCTCCGGGTCGTCGGCAGGGACGCTCAAGCAGCGGCGTTCTCCACATTGTTGGCGAAGAACTTCAGGTTCTTCAGCTCGTAGATGGTGGTGGGGGATGTGTGTGGAGGAGAAGAGAGTCAATCTGTCTGAGCTATATGCAACACCAAGGCAGAGCTGGATCAATCATGGCATTTCATGGAATTGAGCGTGGCGGTGGCTCCTTGTTGCGTCGTGCTATCACCTGGCAAGAATTGCACGTGGATGTTCTTTGTCCATGTTGAAGGCATGGAAGTTGAGCGTGTGAAGAGGAGGAACTGGCACTAATACCAACCAGTTCCCATATGAACAACCATGGACACCGACCATCAAGGCGTGTCTGTAAGATGCAGAGGAGGAGGGCATCAATGTCGTTGGTGTTTTGTGATTCTTATGTGTGCCTTTAATCCACACTATTTTGCTGAGATAGCTGTAACTCTCTTACGGAGGTGAGGTACACAGATTCATGAAACAAGATGAGTAGTAAAATTAATAACATTTAATTATGCTAGTTGTGCTAAAGGAAAAAGGACTGTTATCTGCATGGCGTAAGCTGAGAGCATGCTCCGAGCCTGTGGAAGCGAAAAGCAGAAGCAAGATTGGAAGGTTAAAGCTAGCTGCAGACTGGATCAAACAACCGGCAATTGTTGAGTCTGATTGTTAGAACCTCATCAATAGCTTAAAGAGTGCAGATGACATCAGATCGAGATGTAGCGGTACGGTGAATGACATCAGATCGAGATGTAGTGGTACGGTGAATGACATCAGAGCTTGTTGCAACCTGGGCCGGGTTCAAGTTTAAAAATTAAGAGGATTGATAATGGTGTGACTCATAGTCTAGCTCGTTTAGCATTTGTGTCCAAGGAGTGTGCGGTTTGGAGATTTCGATCCCCACCGAGCGTCAGTAAGCTAGTAGAGTTGGAGTCAGTTTCAGTTTGTAATCAGTCAGGTCATAGGGAAGAGTCCAACAAGGTTGGTCATGCTTGTATAAACATGTTCCGTGATCCATAAAGCTCTCCCGTTTGGAAAAGAAAAAAGTAATCGTCACGGTTCCAGCTTCTTATTCGGTCTTTTTTCAGATACGGACGAATTATACAAATCAATATCTGGGCACGTACAGCTCTGCTGCGCTGAGAAAATCATCCTGGACCGTATTGTTGTTAGGCCGAGCCCCATCTTCCATGGAGAACGGGAGCCGCCGCCGCCGTCTGATCGCTGCCGCCACGAAGTGCAGCGGGGGGAGGAGCCACACGCGCGTCCGTGCCCGCCGGATCGACCACCATCCACGACCTCGCCGACGAGCTCCTGGAGCTCATCCTCCTGCGCCGTGCGCTCACACCGCTGCCTTGCCTCGTCCGCACCGCGGCCGCGTGCAGGCCATGGCGCCGCGTGATCGCCGCCGACGGCTTCCTCCGCCGCTTCCGCTCCGTCCAACGCGCCGGTCGTGCTCGGGCACTTCTACGCCGGCGCGAGCACCGCCTTCGTCCCCGCGCCGACACTGCTGGTGAAGGATGTCGCCGGTGGCGGCGTTCGCAGCCCCGTGTCCCTCGGCTTCCTTGCCGGGCAAGGTCGGCGGCATCAGCGATCTCTTCTCTCCGACTGCCATGGCGGACTTCTCGCCTTCACCCGCTCGGATTGCAGCGTCGTCGTGTGCGATCCCTGGGCAAGGCAATACAGGGTGCTAGTGCCCCCATCGACGCCGGGAAGACGGTTCTGCCTTGGCGCCTTCCTTCTCAATGCCGACAACATTGGCACTGTGAGGGTGCTATGTGTCTGTGTTGACTACAACTACGACGATCAAACTCAGATATCCGTGTTCTCGGCAACGGACGAACACTGGCTCTTGTTGGCCCGCACGGTGTGGAGAATCAATTTTGAGGCCAGTTCAGATATTGTTCTACCGGGATCGGGATCGGATCTGAGCAAAGTCTGCATCGGGCGTGTTGGGGGCTCTCTCTTTTGGTGCGTCAATGGATTCTATGTATTTCAAGTTAACGAGACCACCGGCGCATCTCATCCTTCCGCATGCTGCCTGGGCCGGCCATAACCGGCTGGAACATTCTTGGTTACGAAAGGCGGAACCTTTGGGTTGTCGGCAGGGATGCTCAAGCAACGCGGCCTTGTCCGCATTGTTGGCGAAGAACTCCAGGTGCTTCAGCTCGTAGATGGTGGCGGGATGTGTGTGGAGGAGAAGAGAATCAACTTGTCCGAGCTGTGCAACACCGTGGAAGGGCCGGATCGGTCATGGCATTTCATGGAATTGAGTGAGAATGTGGCTCCAGGTTGCGTCGTGCTGTCACCCGGCGAGATGTCCACGTGGGTGTTCTATGTCGATGTTGAGAGCAGGGAAGTGGAGCGTGTACAGAGGAGGAACTGGAACTATCGACCACTGTTCCCATATGAAATACCATGGGCGCCAACCATCAAGGCGTGTCTGTAAGAGGCAGAGGAGGACAACGACATAGCGGTCACTAGTGTTTTGTGATTCGTATCTATGCCTTTAGTCGACACCATTTTGCAGAGATTACTGTAACTCTCTTACGTATAGGTGCGTGCAGACATTCATGAAACAAGATGTGAGTTAAATTTACATTAAATAGTAATTAAACATTGTACTGCTTTTGAACCACGTGACTTTGAGTTAACCACATGAAAATCGGACGTACTTATGCTGAATCTATCAACTACAGTTTTTTTGAGGGAAGCCACCTGAAAGGATCAAGGGCATCGAGAGGGGGGGGGGGTGAATCGGTGTATCAACAATTTCTCCCAAACGTACTTTAGGCGTGAAGCTAGCAAAGACTAGATATGGTGATAACAAAAGCAAGCGATGCGCGCACACAATCTAGTCTATACAACAAGCAACACCCTAGCAAGCAATTCTACCAAGTAGTAAAGAGACACCCTATCAAGCAACTCTACTAGCACATGAAGTAAATGCGGGGAAACGTAAATGCTAGTAAGTAAGGAGATAAGGATAGGAATGCTCATGATTTTTCCCGTCGTCTCGGAAGGATGGCGCTTTCCCCTACTCCACGTTGGGTCACTCCCGCCGGAGTCTCGACCCCGTCCCTCCGTTCGAAGGCGATCCCTCCTAGAGCACGCTTCACCCTCCGAGTGTGTCGCGGGCACGTCCCGCGGGCTCGATCCCGGGTACTCTTCCGGAGGTAAGGCTCCGCACGTGATGCGTGCCAAAGGGCGCTCCACTAGTGATGCTTCTTTCGCACGGGAAGCTCCAAGACCGTGTACAAACTTGTGTTAGCTTCCACAATCTCCTTGGACAGCTCAACACCGACGCCTAACCGGTCTAGGCCTCGCCATAGACCAAGAGTAACAAACCGAAGTGACTCTCTCAAGCTCACACTAGCCTAGAGATCAAGTGGATGCAATTGCTACTCTCTCAAGCACTAGGATCACTCCAAATCCTTCACAAGTGCTTCTCCTTCTTGCTCTTGGCTTCCTCTGAGTTTCCTGCACTCCAACAATGGCCAAGAGACCCCTCAAGGGGCGGGCAACCAACTATTATAGGCTACCAACCCAAAAACTAGCCGTTGCCCAAAAGTGCCCTGCGAAACTAGAGACCGTACAAAAGACCGTACTGTCCGGTCTCTTCCAGACCGTATTGTCCGGTCTCTATATCCAGGCGCATCTCCATCTTCTTCTTCATCTTCAATGAAGACCGTACAGTCCGGTCCCTAGGACCGTACCATCCGGTCGATTGTCCGGTCTTCATTTCTTCCACTTCCAGAAACTCCATCTTCTCTGTCTGGAAATCCACTGATGACCGTACTGTCCGGTCCCCTGACCGTACCATACGGTCTATTGTCCGGTCTTCATTTTCTCAGCATCCCGAGACTTCACTTCTCTGTCTGGATCTTCAATGAAGACCGTACCATACGGTCCCTAGGACCGTACTGTCCGATCTCTTCGGCATAAGCTGAAAACTTGATCCACTTCTTGATCCTTGCTTCCAACTTCTCCATTCTTGGTTCCTCTTCTTCTCTTCAGCCACCCTAGCCCTCAAGAGACTCACAATGCATCCATTTGATCTCTAACCTAGTGTGCTCTAAGAGAACCAATTCGATCAATTTTGATAGTCCGGTTTTTCCTATGGACTCAAGCTAACAACTAACAAGCAATACTCCTTGGATCTAGCATGTCCTTAGCTTGATCCATATCTTCTCCGCGACTCCATCAAGTTCTCGATCCGAATTGTCGAGGCAACCAATCACCAAGTCGTCAATGGATAGAGTATGTGAGACGACACTTCATTGACATGACCATTTGAATATCCTACAAGGAAATGTTAGTCACATCAATATGGTCACCCAATCACCAAAACATTCATACCTTTAGGGTTTTCCAAACTCCAATGGTCATGAAGCTTACAATCTCCTCCTTTTTGGTGATTGGTGACAACACATATCATAAGATAGAGAATATTAAAGCGCAAGAGTGATCGAGAAGATTGGATATGAAATGAAGAACAAGTAAAACGGAGAACAAGGTAGTCATAGCTCAAAAAAGGTATCACCTGCAAAATAGAGTAGAGCACATGGGTGATATATATGGAATAAAAGCATGAGCAATGACCACAAACTCTCTGTGATGATAAGATTATAAGATATTCCTGCAAAAGCAAGTGAGTGCACATATCATCACAGAAAGAGGAAACCTGGCAAGATAGATATAAATAAGCGCATCCAGGTAAACATACACAAACTCAGAGCAATATATCAAAGCAATATATCAGAAACAGAGCAATATACAAGATATATAGATAACGAGCAAGTGTATGTAAAGAAACCAAGTGCATTCTTGTAGAGCTAAACACCAGCAAAAGCAAAACAAGCTCAACAAGAACCACGAAGTACCAAAAAGAATATACAATGAAGTACCAAAAGATCTCCCTCTGGACAAAAGCTGTCTCACACTCCCCCTGAACACAAGATCACTCCACTACTCCCCCTAGACCTATACAAGATCTCTCTATCTCTCTCCCCTTTGGCACCAATGACCAAAAAGAGAAAGAAGGAAAGAGAAAACTGCTGTCCAACGCGTCGGAGGCTGGAGGAGGTGCAGTGGTAGTAGTCACTGAAAGCTCTGGAGCTGGAGAGGTACCCTGCTGTGGCTGCTGCTGCTGCTCTGGAGTGGGCTCTGCGTGGCTGTAGTGCTGTGGTCTGAGATGCCCTGTGGCAAGAGCATGGTATAACTCCTCACGAGTATACCCAAAGTCAGTGAGATCTGCTGAGTGCTCAACAACTCGAGGCGAGAGTAGGTGTCCTGGGAGACTCTGTCTGCTCCGCTGCTGCTGTCTCAGCTGTTGTAGAGTAGTCACGACCTAGCCTGTGAAGCTGTAAGAACTGAATCTGTCTGTACTGAGGCGGTCTGTGCTACTGTGTCGAAGTCAAGTGTACGATTGCTGCAGTGGTGACACAAAGAAGGGACTCGTCAGTGAAGCGGTGAGAAGCTCGGAGCTGTAGTAGCTAGTAGGGCTGACGGAGTCATGGAGAGGCTTGTAAGAAAAGGTACTGCTGAGAAGGTCATGCCTCTCCTGTCAAACCAGCAAACGTGGACGTCGACGGCCCCATCGTAGGTGCACTAGCAGGTGAGATGGGAGCCGTGGGTAAGGTGCTGAAGTACTGTCCCTGACTGGATGACTGTCCTCCCTGTGCCTGAGCAAACTGCTGCTGCTGTGTGTAGCTGCTGAAGCTGCTGAAACTGTACTGTATCTGGGTGGCAGCACACCTGGGAAAGTGATAGGTGGGAACGACGGGAGACCTGGTAATGCTGTCCAAAGATACGTAGAGTCTGAGCTATCACCTCAAAACCTGTGAACAGCGAAGACAAGCCAGAAGCCATCTCCCTCTGAGTATGTACCACAATGTCTAGCATCTGTCGATCCCTCTCCCTATCCTCTCTCTGACTCTGGATCTCTCTGCGAAGGGCTGCTAGCTCTGCATGTAGAAGTGAATCTGTCTGAGCTGGAGCTGTAGCTGACCCTGAAGGTCCTGCTCTAGAGTCCGGAGTCACGTCCTCAGGAATGGACTCCATCTGGCTACCAGTCTGTATATGCTACTTCTGTCTCGGTAGCCGTGTCACCTAGCCCTTGTGAAGAACTCCCCTGCGAAGCTGACTCCCAGGCAGCACCCGTCGTCGGAGGCAGGTAGGGGTGTGTACGCTGTGGTCACCTTGGCAGCTCATCGTAGTCCTCCTGAGACAACAACTGTAGCCTCCTCAGAACATAGCAAATCAGTAAGAGCGAAGGCTAAGGGTCTAGCAGCTATGCTCTCTGCAATGACGTCCTCCATCTGGCTCAGTATCAAATCCACCAAGTCAAAGCCTCTGTGCCTCAGTATCAGCATGACGACCCACTGTGAAAGTATAGAGAACTGATCCCTGTATCCACTCCTCGGCACAATGGTCCTGCTAAGAATGCTCCTGAGAACTCTGCCCTCATGTGTCAGTCTAGTGTGAGCTCGGCTGAAGTTCTCCGGGTGAGGTGGAGGGAAAGCGATGCTCATATCCTCGTCTGAAGGTAAGTGTCCCCCAAGAGGTCTGCGGGGAGGGTCCATCCCTGGGTGAGCTAGCGGAAACACTCTGGTCTCGTGCTGGATGGTCTCAAGTGCCATACGAGGTTCTCCCTCGTCACTCTGTGGGGCTGGTCTTGAGCATAAACCATATAACTGAGCGATCGGGGCTATCCAGAGAGAAGCATAGAAGTCCATCACAATGTCATAGTCCCATCTCATCTGAGTGGTGATGATCTCCTCGAGGCCCGGGATATAAGACAGGTGCTGTGTGAAATCCGCTCCGGCACCTCTGCTGGCAGCCTCTATGCTGCAGTGCTGGTGAGTAACAAAAAGCTTATCAGCTCCGTCTGTCCGCAGTCTGCTCCTCAAAAACCAGCTGCTATCCTCTGCTGTAGTAAGGTCCAGAAGCGACCTCCTGCCTGTGGGTCTCTCCTGGCAGGTACCCAACTCTCCTCGGAGACTCTCCTGAACTTCTTGAGGACGGGGCCTGGCAGCCTAAGAGCGTCCTCAGCAAGCACGTCGCTGAGTGTGGCACTCCTGTCAAGAGCACAGAACTTGACGGCCATCCTCTGCCTGTCAGCCTCTGTGACCTCAGGGGATCCGTCACCGGAGTGGGAACTCTCCTCTGCCTCTGACTCTGGCTGCTCCTGCGCGGTCCTCGACGTACCAACCTCGCGGGTGGACAGAGTCCGCTGCACTGTAGCTCTAGCCCTGGAAGACCTCCTAGGAGTTCCCCCCTGTCCTCCAGCAGGTGTTATCCCTGATCCGGAACCCTGTGTCTCTGCCAGCTGGTAAGTCAACATCTGCTGCCCTGAGAGCCTGGTCCCACTCTTGGTCACCTGTCCTCTGCTTCTTCTTCTTGGGCTGCTCAACGATCTTGGCCTTGCCCCTATCACGATCTCCTCTGCCCCTGCCTCTGCCTCGCCAGAACCTCCTGCCATATCTGCTGACTGGCTGCAGACAAGATAGGGCGAGTGAGCTTGGCCCCAAACCCGTCCACTGGACGGCTGACTGCCAAAAGATAGGACTAAGGGCTTGGCCCACAATCGTCCACTGCCTCTGCTCTGCTGTCAACTGCCCACTGTCCGCTGACCACTGCCACTGCACGATAGGAATAGACGGGTATATGAGTATAGAATAACCTACTATAATCTACAAGCAAGAATCGTAGGTAAGCGCGTAAATATATATGAAGTCCTAGCGCAGAGGGGAAGGACACAATGCCGGCAAATATGCAAAGGGGAACTACGGCAGTG